>JASCQY010132807.1:0-13045 GCA_030264315.1 Sardinella tawilis
CACACACACACACACACACACACACACACACACACACACACACACACACACACACACACACACATACACACACAGGGCTGTATAAAGGGCTCACTCCAACAGCTTTGTGTTCATTTAATTCACAGTTTACATCCCCCAGACCCGACAGAGGCTCACACTGCTTCTCAAGGCTAAATAAATGAATTGAATCAATACTGCACACAATTTTATTAGACACAGCTGAACCAGCAAAGGGATATTTCATTATTATGTTTTGACAGATACAAATGCACTGGTTCAAAAAGAAATAGGCAAGAAATAGGCAAGACAGGAAATAGTCCCCATATATGGTACCCTATAGTGTGTACAGACTGTATGAACATTTGAATAGTCCATGTTTTGTAATGTTTAGACACATGAACAGCTTACATGCATGGCTCATGCACATTGATAAATGACTTGAGAACATCTAGTTGGATTCTCCTCAATGGGTCGCCACTGACTGAACGTAGCAGTAAACATCTGCCACCTGCTGGTGAAAAACAGAACTGCAATTCATTACTTTGTCATAACAAGGTACTTTCAGCAATTTCAATTCACTGAAAAGTTGAAAAGACTTGAAACTGGCATAAATAAAAGTAAAAATACTTATATAGCATCATAAAACCTTAAAAAAGAAAATTGTTTTAAAGATTTACAGCCAAACAAGTGAAAGCAAAGAGTACAGACTACAGAGGATAAGCAGAAGGTATTAAGGCATTAAGACTAAAGCAATGAATCCTGTAAACTCTAAACATGGTGATTAAGCAGCCTAGACAAAGAACAGTTGAGGATAAACTGCCAGGTCCGAGTACCTTAAAAGAGGCTAGAAATTCCTTACACTCAATCACAAGGCTCAACACCGGCAACATATCTAATCATCGCTCTATCGACAAACCAGAGCTCTGAATCAATCCCGACATTTTTGAAGGTGAGGCTTGTAGCCTACACCAAAACACACACACAGTAGCCTTGAGCCTTGATGTGCAGTGCCCCAGACATCCCTCAGATCTATGGGCATCTTTTTGGCAAGCATTTGTGAGCAGGGATTGACTGTCTCTCTTTGGACATGCCCTATAGTCTGCTCTGTTCCCATACAGTATACAGTAATGTATGGCCATCACAGGCATTTCTCTCATTTCTCTTCCTCCTCTCTAGCTGAGGAAGAAGTTTGAGAGGTAGAGAGTGTTCCAGTGGATGAGCGTTTGATGTCGAAGTCATTGACAATAATTCTATGACAGGACCAAGTAAACAATAAATTCAGTACACGACTTTAGAGTTAATAGGCAACCTGCTGTTACAGTCTAATACTTGTTGGAGTATCTTTGTATGCGAGCCTGGCACTGCCAAACTATATCACATTTTCCCCTGGTGGAAAATAATGCAGGGGGTGCTCCTGGCAGCCTCAACGTAATCATATGATGGTTCTGCAAATAGACCAAAATTTTCTGGAATTCTTTTAGACACCCTTAATCCTCCAACACGCACCTTGAGGCTGTAATTGTGAGCTACTCAGGAATGATCGACCTGGGACCTGGAAGATATCATTTTGCATCAAAAGAGTCTCTCATAAGTCGTGTCCTGAAATGAAGGTTCTGTTTTGTTAATTTGCAGCACTACATTCAGAAAAAAAATCTCAATAGATGTCCAAAACAAAATGATCTAGTACTGATGGTACATCTTTAGTTGAATACAGCATGTAGTTCAACAGTGTGCCATTTTGAAAAAAGCCATTGTTTGACACTGCCTCCAGTCCCTCTCAAATAACAAGAACAAGAGCAAGAACAAGAATTGTACATTTGTACTTGCCTAGGCCAGACAGTCTGCTTTAATATATCTAGGCTACTGTCAGAGACGGAATCTCTTCATCCACCAAACAAACAAACCCTTTCTCCATGGCATGAGTTAAAAAGGCTAAAAGAGTTATAACTTCACGCATCACATCACGCATAACATTCTGTTCGCATTTATTTTGCGCATTTTTCCGCACAACAATGGCTGATCAAATATCAACGGTCTGATGATCTAGTGTACTGTTTTGTCTGTTTGTTTGTTTTTTTATGAATAAATTTAATGAATAAATTGAATCGCATGACAACTGCATTACATAACTGGAGCAGTTCAGGGGTGACATTGGAGAGGATCACACACACCAACGCCCTCAAAAATGCTTCACCTGTGCGTCTTCTAGTATTCTATGACTGTGACATCAGACTCATTCAAAGCTCATGGTCTAGCTCAACGTTCTGAGATTTGGAGATGTCAGATGTTGGACGAGGTAGGCAAACAAACTAGGATGCTTTACAGATTGTTTGGTCTGGCTATTCATGCCGTGAGCAATAATCGTTCGTCAGTAGGCTAGCCTTCAGCTCGGTTGAAATATTATGTGTATTGGTAAAGTTATTTAAACTGATGGCGACGCTGAGGGTGCCACTTGCCAATTTCACATGGTAGGCTACAGCATTTCGAGTGTGCCATAGAACAAAACCTATTCTAACTCCTGCAGGATAGACAGTGGCCGAATCGAACCAATTCCACAAATTAGAAATAAAAGGATTAGGCGTGGGGTGAGACAATCATGAAAGTGGTATGCTATAGACCCTAAGGAGCTCAATTATGCTAACGCACTCCTAGATAGTCGTGTCAGCTTTCTTGATAATCATCTTTCAGTGATAGCATAGGTAGCCTCTCTTATAGCTGGGGCGAAGCCTGCTGTAGGTCACTCTCTCTACATTTGAGATGACTTTGTTGGATGTAAGCTACTGTGCCTTGATCGGATCACTGAGGGTAAGATTAGATCAACGCAAAAGCGGATCTTTGCTGTAACTGCATTGAGTTTAGGCTACCTTGCATTATGACCTCCTCTCAATTATGAATCATAATAGGCCTATGTGTATCAGGTCCCAGAAGTAACGGACTACAACAGAGGGATCATCACAGCTCCTAAGGACAGCATGAAGTGTACAGTGGCAGGATAGAAATATGTAAGCAGGCCTAATTTTTGGTCATGAAGAGTGGTCACAGGCAGATAATAATTATAATAATAATAATAATGATAATGGTAGTACCGTAGTTGTTATTACAATAATTATGCATTGTTGTTGCTGTTATGACAAGATAGAAGGAAGTCCAACTCCATCTGTGAAGGCTGATATGGACAAGTTGACCAGCCACTTCACAGGTTTGAATAAATCTCAGTGGTTTTCGCAGACTGCAAACTTTTTACAAGTTGCTTTTAGACAAAAGCTAAACTTGAACATGCTATTCTCTGTGGCAACACCAGACAGGTCTGGGGCCGCTCCTTCCACTAGAGAGGCCACTAACAAAGCCCCCAGTGACTGTCCACTGCTGGACAAAATGAACCCCTCCCCAGGGATCCGCCATCTTGTGGATAACATGTCAGAAGAGTAAGAGCAAGTCACTGCTTTTTTTTGTTTGTTTGTTTGTTTTCATGTCTTATTGTCTCTTACGGCTGATGCATACTTATGGACATGCCCTCTGTTGCAGGCAATGGAAAGTTATCCAAAAAGCACTGTGCGAACCTGTAAGTTTTTATCTCTGTGTATTACCATGCGCATTTTATAAACTGATGTATTGTCAAGGTGGATAGAGCTGAGACAGATCTCACAGATTCTCAACGCTACAGTTACAGTTACAGATAACGGTAACGCTTTAAATTACAGCCACTGAAGTACTGGGTAAGGAGTAGGCTAGGTAAGAACAATATAGCAAAGACTAATAAGGATATACTTTGTGTGTAGTGTTTGCATAGGCTAATTACAAAGAAAGAATCAGGCAAGTTGTGAAGATGAAGCATAGAGAACGCTATCATGCCTAGACTACAGCTGATGAGATTTGGTGCATCTAAAATTGTAGGAATAGCACAACTGAAAATGTGAAATTAAAAGTGAAAGTTAATGGTCATGCTGTTGCTGTCAAAAATGTATTAAATAAACATGACCTGAAGGCAGGGTGAAGTAGGGTATTGTAATTAGCCTGCGGGTAAAATTGATGTCTGCATTCTAAACGGCAATATCAGACAGATTAAGCAGATAACATTCATAGTTTGTGTTACAGCCTACTTATGCAGACTTATTCAGCTTACTTATGCTGTAAGCACTTGACACTTTTTGTTACGTTGATCTTACCTACTCCTTACCTAGTACTTCACGGTCTGTAATTTAAAGCGTTACCCAGATAACATAATTTCATGCAAAACTGTCACATCCATAAAGCCAACACAATGTCATGATGTGGTTTGGTGTGAATGATGATTTCTTGACATTTGAGCACTCAGTCTTCTTAATTGTATTGGCAGTTTGTTGTCGACCTTGCATGGAATATATATAGTTCTGCGCAGTGACTTGTACTTTACGTTACCTTAGAAGAGAAAAGAGACTAATCTCCATTTACCACAACTAAAGGAGAAGTTCGGTGTGAATCGATCCATAGCCTTGGATCACTCACTGAATGCTGTTAATAGGAAAAAGAATGAAAACAATCTATGCAGCATATACCAAATAATGAACCGGGCAACTAACACTAACTAAATGGGGCACAGTGTCTTACTTTCAGTTTCATTCCACTATGCCCCATTCAGTTAACAATAGTTAGGCCTATTGGTTTAAAACTCAGCCTATGTTGCATCAATTTTTTTCATTCTTTTTGCTACAGGCAGCATTGACTGACCTCTAACAACAGGGCTATGTATTGATCCACACCAAACTTCTCCTTTGAGGCAGTAGTTTGCAGCAGCTGCAGATTGTCTGTGCCAAACACACAAAGGTTATGCATGTCAATTGTGTGTCAAAACCAAAATGAGGAAAGTGCAGGACAGGTGTCTGCATGATTAATTTGCGTAAAATAATAGGCTAATAATAATATAAATATTAAAAAAAAAAACATGATAAAATTTTCACATTACCGGTAATCACATTAGCATGTAAACATTGCCAGCACTAATATACAGGTATATTAATGGGTGGTTTTGCCTTGTTAGGCAAGCCAGATAAATCTGAGATTTCTGGCCGTATCTCTAACCCCTTTTACTGACGACCATGCACCCTGCCCTTGTTTTTATTCTATTGTGTGGTGCCCACAGATTTATACTCATTCTTGCCTCTGTTTTTGTGTATTCAGACAGCAGCACCTGAACTTGGACATCTTTGTTCAAACATAGTCGAGGCCGTAACCCAGACAACATGGCAACATCTCCTCCCGGCCCTCAGCAAGATGCTGGGGGTGCCTGTGAAGTCCTTGATTCAGTCAGGAATGGCTAAACCAAGAAAACCTTTACACTGGTATGTGCTGAAAAGATTGTTGGTTCTTTTAGCTTGTGGCTCTTGACCCCTTTAGCGTTTGACTCTAAAATGTCATACTTTCAGTCTCAGTTATTTTACTGTATGCTGGCTGAATAGCTATTTGTAAGTATTTGATTCATTTGACTTGAAAAAGTTGAAAATGATGGAATGATGGACCTCTCTGTAGTAAAACACTGTCGCTGTTTTTTACTGTTTAATTTCCATAAATGACTTGAATTAGTCTGCAGGGAGGATGACTGACAGTTGGCATGGATGTGTGTGTGTGTGTGTGTGTGTGTGTGTTTTTAAGGTCTCAGGTTTCTCAATACCGGACAGCTCTATGTGAGTTATTTGGGATCACCGAGGATTTAGTTTGTAACAATCTTCTTCAGTGCCAACAACAATGTGAGCGAGATGTTGTTGGTCTGGTGTTACTCCATGTGAATTCAGTCATCGACTTGGCTCTCAAACAGCACATCTTAAAAGGAGGAAGACCAGACAAGTTCAGCATAGCAGAATCAACTGTCCGTGCCACAAAAGATCTGGTTTGTGCTGTGTCTACCCAAGTCTCCCCTGTAACACAAGTTTCAACACCTGCAACGGCTGACTCTGTTACCAACTCAGATCTGGTATTAGTAACAAGGGCCATCATCAATGCCATCACTGACCACATGAACAGCTGCTTGGATGGAGAGGAACTGGAACAGGTTGGGGGGATTATCACTGCTGTGGCTGAGAGAGTCAAAATGCTGGCTTCCCAGAATGCATCACTGGAGAGTCCTCTTTGGAACAGCCCTCCCAATCTCACTCAAGATCAGTTGCTTGAGTGTCAAGATGGCCATCAAAACCGAAACCTGCAAAAACTGTCCAATGAGAAATTCCATGCAAAGGCAACCAAGGCTGTAAGTGATGTCCTCATGAGAATCTTTGCAGATTCCAACGTGCAAGGTTCCCATTGCGTACCCAAGCCAGGTGACCCTTCTGCATCTCGTCGTTCTTTTGACCAGGCTTCATCAGCTGTTCTTGAGGCGTTTATCAAGGAGCTTAAAACCCTTGCCCAGTACACACACCGGCAAGCTGATGACAACCCTCTAGTGAGTGAGAGTCAACCACCTCAGATGCATGACAGTGATACTACGTCTCTCAGTGGTGACAGAAGCAAGGCCGTGGCTGCTGCCCATATGATGTTCTACAAAGTGAGGATGAAAATGATGGAGATTTACTCCCAGCCATTGGTTAAAGAAAGTTGTGTGTCACAGACGAAAACAGAAGACATTTCAGTCCTAGATGAGGTGTATCAGCTTCAGATAGAATCAGCAACCAAGGAAGTGGTAAACGAGATTGTGAACACCTTGAACGACGAAGAATTGGACAATGAAAACTCCACCAGCTTACCGGCAGTTTACAGCTCCTCCCAATTGTCCATGGCAGCCCGTGAGTTTGTTGACAGCATCATATCTCAGCTACAGAGCTATGTTATGACCCCAGTAGAGTCCACAAGCTCACCTTCATCTTTCTGTGATGGATCTGTGTCCAGAAACAAAGGCATGGAAACCTCTGCTCCAAACCTGCAGGCGCTCACTTGTGAGAAGTTTTATACGGAGGCCTCAAGAGCTGTTAGTGAAACACTGCTGAAGTCTGTTGGATGTTCAACACCTGTCAGCAGTCGGGCCCTTAAGTCTGCCTCATCTGGATCGTCTGAGGAAAATTTGCCCATTTCACCTCAGAATGTTGATTTGGCTTCTCAGAATGCAGCCTTCGACATCATTCAGAGTTTTGTCTCTGAAGTAAAGCTCTGTGCTGCATCCATCGAGGCCTCTACAAACGGATTGCGGATGGATGGTGACCTTTTAGAAAGTGGAAGCTCAATTTCAGATACAGCAAATCAGCCTTTCCAGAAAACAGTCATGACCTCTGTTAAGGGTATTTACAACCGTTTGCATAAGAAAGTTCAGCAATTCCTTACTCAGAATATATCTGATCAGATGGAGAGAGTAGGGTCATCAGTTCAGCAAGACTGTTCTTTGAAGGAAGGTGTGTGTGGTGAGGAAGTGTCATTTCCTGAGAGGGTTGCGAACAGCACAAAAGAAATTATCAGACATCTCTCCAGTTTGGTTAAAACAACTTTAACATCTGAAGGATACTCAGACAGTTCAACTTGTGAAAAATCCAGTACGTTTGTGGACGATGTGATATCTGAACTCAAGGAAGTGTCTGCTACTGTTGACGACACACTCCAGGATGTATTGACAGCAAATCTTCATGACTCTATTTTCTTGATTGAAAAACTCTCTAATGGGGAGTTTCAGGCTAAAGCATCTCACCAAGTGAGTGAGGTCCTGCTTACATCTGTGATGAACCATTCAGACGAGCTACCTGGAAAAGCAACAGGTGACTCTGATGTCAACAGCTTTATCCCCTCAATTATTCAGTCACAGGCCATTGCGTATGATTTAGTCGGAGAGGTCATGGAGGAAACGGTACAATTCCTCATTAGCTCAGGGCTCTACTCTCTCTCCCACTCAACAGCAAGTGAAATTGTCGAGACTGTTACAGGATCCATGAAGGACCTTCTGAAGGTCAAATTGTCTTCCAAAGCTTTGCAGCTCACTGACGGGGATTGTGCAAGAGTCTCCCAAGCTATCAGTGCCCGTCTCATTGTTGACAGGATCTGTTTGACAGCTCAGACAATCTTCACCAACATCAAGACAAGGACTTCAGACTTTTTGCAGAAACATCAGCAACTTATTCAGAATAACAGAAGAGAAGCATCTGCAAAGAAAGCCATCAGTCAAGTGCTTGATTCCATTCAAGATGAACTTCCCAACACCGAAGGGGCAGAAAACTCTGAGCAAATCAAACTGATTCGTGACGTTGTGTCCACCATGATTGACAAGGTTAGGAGCCCCCCATCATCCCCTACAGGTACAAATAAAGTCGCCATCGCAGAAATGGAAAATCCCCTCTCAGACTGCAGAGAAGGAAGACCTCGGCAATTCCTCTCTGAGACTAATATGAAAGAATACTCGCATAACCTTTCCCATCAGATCTATCAGATCCTCATTAACAGTTATGACCCTTTGGTGTTATTAATGCCTGCTCGAAAATGTGCTTCAGAATCCTGTCTGTCTGTGGTGCCATATAGAAACGAAGCCAAGCATGAGACGCCCTATGACCTAATATATAGCTGTGTAGAGGAGTCTGTGAAGCGTCTCATACTTTCATTCTTCTTCCCTTTAACATCGAGGGAGAACCAGGAACAGATTTTGCAACATGCTTTTGAGTCCATGTCCAGCAACAGGTCATGTGACTCCCCTCTCTCTCAAGAGACACAGCACACCATGCTGAGCTCAAATTCATCGCGCAAGGTGTTCAAAGGCACCATGAACGTTCTCACACAAGTACTGGCCAAAGAAGTCATGGAGAGGCTGTCCCTGAATGAATGTGGAACATCACCTGTTGAAAATGACAATGACACAAATGCCTTCACTGGGTCGTCTGCAATAGAACATCAGCAACCACTTAATCTAGACCAGATGGGTAGAACAACACCATCTGAGTCATCCTCCAAAACCTTTCTGTCAGTCGCCAACATGGCAATTGTTGAAACTGTGTATTCCATGGAAGAGGCCGGTGCGGTGTGTTTTAGGGAGGGTCCCTGCTTTGCTCCTTGTCTCCTTACCACTCATGCTTTTGAATCAGACAGTAGCGAAGCCCCAATGAAACCTGAGGAAGAGCCAGTGGCAGTGACGAGTGTTGGACCTATCCTCTCACAAGCCTCCTCTGATGAGTCGCCTGAGACAGATGAGGCCAGCAACAGTGAATACGCTTGCCTCACCTCCATGCTAGTCCTTCGGCTTCTCAGTAAAACAATTAGCTCACGCTCACGTGCTAACGCATCTCAGCAGGATGGTCACCGTGATGATGTGCTCGATATGTCCCAAGAGCTGATTGACAAGATCATGCCTGAACTTTTTCTGGCTTCTGGAATCACCAAATGCCAGAGTTACCCTGAGGACATGAAGATTCTCCGGATTTATCCGAGCATTTACAAGAACCTGGTTCAGGAGTATGGGTCTTCCAGTAGACTCAGGTCAGCCGCAGAGTCTCAGGATTCATCATTTGATATGTCACTGATAAAACTGCTAATGAAGGAGATAAATGCAGCTCCCACCACTGGAAATGGCCTTAAGGTTAAGAGTAAGGCAGGAAACAAGACCAGAAGATTCCAGCTTAGTTCAAGATTCCAGACTCTGCCAAAAATCAGCATGAAGGTAATTCAGCATGATAGATTTTTTCACATATTTTTTTCATATCATGTTATATACCTGGGTTACTCAAATATGAGTCAAGAGGGTCCGTGCTCCAAATTGTCTCTGGTATGTGGGTCTACAAGCACAGATGAATTGCTCAAATCAGAGATGTATAAAGTACTGGAGTAGAGGAGTGGAGTAGAAGTATTACAACAAAAAACTGGCTTGAGTACAAGTTGAAGTGTTCTTTAAAAACCATACTTAAGTGGAAGCACTAAAGTATTCAAAATGTTTTGAATTTAAGTATTGTAAGTAGAAGTATTTAAAATTTTACTACTCAAGTACTGAAAGTAAAAGTACAAGTACAAGTAAAAGTATCGTGTATAAGCCTATACAATGCTGTGCAGCTATACAGTGCTGGGTTAACCCAGTTTGGGTTTGGTATGATGCCTAACATTTTTAAAAGTAACGAGTAACTATTCAGCACATGAAAAATGTATTGGAGTAAAAGTATTAAATTCATCAAAAATATGGAGTGAAGTAAAAGTGGAAGTAGGAGAAAAAAATAATACTTCAATAAAGTACAGATAGGCCTACTGCATTTTAGTACTTAGGTACAGTACTTAAGTAGTTCTACTTAGTTACTATACATCTCTGGCTCAAATTAAACAAAAACAGAATTAATTAGGGTTTTTTTTTTGGCTGTAGTCAAATCATTTTTAATGTGTGTCTAATGGAATGCCAAATCTAAACCCGACTTTTGTGTAGCTTAAAAAAAAAAACCAC
Organism: Sardinella tawilis; assembly: GCA_030264315.1. Lineage (NCBI taxonomy): Eukaryota > Metazoa > Chordata > Actinopteri > Clupeiformes > Clupeidae > Sardinella > Sardinella tawilis. Next base: position 10,358 of record JASCQY010132807.1, read on the forward strand.
ATGCGTGGTCTGCAATTCCCATAGACAGTATATAATGCATTGTCATGTGATTTTGTGCAATGGGCCTAATAATTCAGTATGCATAGCTCTGCTAGACCATCAGTCTACCACTGGATGGGATAGGTCTGGGTCTGGATGAAACTGCATTTGGGTCTGAATCTAGACTGTGGCCCTCCTGTTTAATATCCTGGTTATATAGCCTACATAACTCACACTATTGCGTACATGCTGTTGCTTTTGTATTAAACTCTTTTTTTTTTCAGAAACTGAGGACATTACAACTACCTCCCATCAAGAGGAAGCAGGCCAGCAAGATTGCTGCCGTTTTTCCAAACACTGGTAAATATGGCTCCATCAATCTTTGTTACTATTTATCCGACATCCAGATGAAATCCAGATATGATTTATCAACGTTGTTTTGTGCCTTAGCCAGATAGATGGATCTGACCTGAGCACATCCTCCCTATGTTTCCAGGGAGCAGTATTTATGTTCACTCATCTAAGTTAATCTTAACTTTTACATTATAAGATTAAACTGATGAGTGGTTCTGTCATGTCTCATGTTGTCCAGCCTCTGCGACTTACACGTGGGCTCCAGCCTTTAACAGCAAGCTCCAAGGACTGCGGGAGGGGCTTAAGCCATTGAGAAGCTGTCCTGTTAAGATCCCTAAACTCCCAAAGTTAAGGCCTACTTTTAAGGTACAGAGTGCCATCTCAGTGTTGCATTGCACTTGTTTTCTTTTGTGTATAGCTTAATCTGCCTAATTACGTAATAGAGTGCTATTTGCCAATTAAAGGCACCATTTTAACTGTATTCTTCAGATACCAAAAAAATATGCTGAGGTTGCCCCATGTTTGAATTTTGACATCGATGAAGATGTTATTGCAGCTGATGAAAACAAAAACAAAACTGGTAAGCCCTACATCGGGGTGGTAGACAAACTTGTACATACTGAACAAGCTCAAGGATTCAAGGAGTTTTTATCTTCACATATATATAGCAAGAATAAGGCAAGCTGTGAAGATAAGTTGTAAATGTAATAGCACAGGCAGTCTATCTGACCTCTCTCTCTGTCTGATGTTGCCTCCATCCAGGGGCTGAGGGTGTGATGAATGATGCAGTGACTGAACTGGCTGATCCCACCACCTGACTTCTACAGGAAGTCCTTGGACAGTTAGATAACACTCCATGAACTTTAGGTAATTTTATTGATCTCTTCACCTGACCTATCATTAAACTCTTTTATGGATGGATCTTTGAGAGAATTGGATTTTTTTTCAGCTTCATTTTATACTGAACCTGTTATATTGAAGGTGAGCTTCAACACTACTAAAGTCTACTTTTAAAGGTAATGATTTTAAAGGAAGACTGCCAAAACTGCCAAAACACTATACTACACTATATCAACAATTTTAATGAAAATTCAGAAATCTTTGGAAAAGTGGATGTATTGTAGGGTTGCTTTTACTTGACTTATTAGTATATTAACTGAAATACAGAACTAAAAAACATACCTTTTCAAAAATTCAAAAATGTATAAAAATTGATAGCATCTTGGAACCAAGAAACCAAAAATTCCATAATTGGTGTATAACAGTGCATTTCATCTCACACGGCACATTGCCTACCTGCCAATCATTGGACTTAACTTCAAAACAATTCTTTTCTTGGTGTAACTTCAAAATGCTTAATGTCTTTAGATCGACATGATGTCCTTTGTGCACTCATTAAAAGCTTTGTGCACAGACAATTCAAATTCATTATTCATCCATAATTGTGTTTCGTAGTGCTCTAAATTCCTCCAAAAGTAGCATGGTGTGTTTTGTGGAGTTTGTTCTCCAGGAGACCTGAGCATTTGGGAGTGCGAGAGTGAAAGCGATTTGCTACAAAGCGCCCGTGATCTCTGCCTCCATTTTTCATCGTGACAGGTCCCGTACCACACAGCTTGCCCAGGGTGGCAGCAGGCGCCCCTGGAGTGTGCTGCGTAGCTGCTGTTCCAGGATCAGCTCGCATGAGCTTTCCTCTTTACATCTCATACATCCATACAGTAGGCCTACAGTACATGCACACATACAGTACAGTTCATGCGCATTCATTCCACACGAGACATGCACACACACACACACACACGCACACGAACACACACACGTACACGCACACTCACACTCACACTCACACTCACACTCACACACCAGATGTTAGGTCCATGAGTCAATAGAGCCTGAAGAAAAGGTTTTACCGACCCACAGTAAAAAAAAAATCTGACGCATGAAATCCTCAGCAGCCCAAAACTCATCCTAATTCCAACCCACAGTAGAGGGATGGCAAGTGATTGTTTGAAAGAGAGAACAGTTTGTTTTTCTCTTAAGTGCATGGATGTAAAATGAGCCGCTGTTTAAACACCATGTCTGAGGAAGGGAGTGTGAGGAGGCTCATCTCTTGCACTGATGTGATGACATCTAGGTCTGCCAGGCTCTGTGATGATCACAGACATCATCATGCACTGAATTGGAGTAGGCTAATCTGATCTCTCTATACAGTGATTTTTTTTTGTCTAATATCCCCATATAATACACATGGGTATGGCCAATTAAGGATGAAACTGTCAGGGGTCTCTTTCTCTCTCTCTCTCTCTCTCTCTCTCTCTCTCTCTCTCTCTCTCTCTCTCTCTCTCTCTCTCTCTCTCT
>JASCQY010132833.1:0-13043 GCA_030264315.1 Sardinella tawilis
CGTTTAGCATTAATACAGTTTTCATAATTTCTCATACCCAACATGTTGCTATATCTTTGTTAGTCAAAACCTTTATACTGAACTATTGTGTTTTGCTAATATTCAGCTTAACATTGGATACATACATTTGCCATACTTAGGCCTAGTTTGATTATACATTTCTACACACAAACATAGATCCAATAAAATATTTCTACAACGCACGCACACACACACACACACACACACACACACACACTACCTAGTCACCAACCAGCTGGAAGGAAGTGTGTGAAATGAGGTGTGTGTGCTTGTGTGATGAGCAAAGAAAACAGGAGGGTTGTGCAACTTAAGTGTTTGTGTGTGTGCGCACCCACATATGCTTGGTTGTGCGTGTGTGTGTGTGTGTGTGTGTGAGAAAGAAAGTGAGAGACAGTGTGTGAATGCATTTAACTATGTGTGAAACCTTTTTAAGTGTCAGCAAACAACTTAGTCTGTGCTTGTGGGCATTTTACGTGTGAGAGAGCTGGAGAAGTAGGAGAATGTGAGCTTGTGTGTGTGTGTGTGTGTGTGTGTGTGTGTGTGTGCACGCGCATATGTGTGTGTGTGTCAGAGGTGCATGTTTGTGAGGGAGAGAGTATAGAAATAGGTGTGTGTGTGTGTATCAGAGGGGTATTTTGTGTGGGAGAGAGTATAAATATAGGTATGTGGAGGTGTGTGTGTGGGAGAGAAGGCTGGATTAGCTTTTGGTGTGAAGTGTAGCCATTTCCAAGAGACAGAAAACAAACGCTGTGTGTGTGTGTCTGTGTGTGTGTGTGTGTGTGTGTGTGTGTGTGTGTGTGTAAGGAGGAGAGGAGAGAGTGGAAACATTAATCCATAGATGTGTGGCCTTTGTGTGTGGGAGCCTGCATGTTTTTATACAGTATGTGTGTGTGTGCGCATGTGAGCGTGTGTGCGTGCCTCAGTGTCAGTGTGTGCCTTTAGTGAGAGCTGGATGAATAGGTCTCTTTGTTGTCCTCCATTACAGAGTGATTGAGTGTTTGTACCCCTGACACACACACACACACACACACACACATACTCCTCCTGATACACACACTCCAGTAATGGATCAGAACTGCCCGTTTATTTGCATCATTAATAATACAGGTGTGCCCTGGGCCCTCGGGCCTCTCTGCCTCTCTGTTGTGTCTCTCTCTCACACACACACACACACACACACACACACACACACAGTCTAATACCCATCCTGCTTATACACGTAGTCACAAGTATTCTTGTTTGCTGCCACTTTTCATGTCTCAGGCAAAGTCACTCACTCACCCACTTACTCATCGATTCACCTGCTTACACTCTCCCTCTCTCTCCCTCTCTCTCTCTCTCTCTCTCTCTCTCCCTCTCTCTCTCTCTGTCTCTCTCTCCCTCTCCCTCTCTCCCTCTCTCTCTCCCTCTCTCCCTCTCTCTCTCTCTCTCTCTCTCTCTCTCTCCCTCTCTCTCTCTCTCTCTCTCTCTCTCTCTCTCTCTCTCTCTCTCCCTCTCTCTCTCTCTCTCTCTCTCTCTCTCTCTCTCGCTCTCTCTCTCCCTCACACACACACATACACACACCCACTCACTTATTTATTAACCCCCTTTACACAGGCATTCATTCATTCATCTGCTTAAATAGTCACTCACTCACTTGTTCATACCCTTTCACTCATTCACTCACTCACTCACTCACTCACTCATTCACTCACTCAGTCATTCACTCACTCACTCACTCACTCACTCGCTCGCTCACTCATTCACTCACTCACTCACTCACTCATTCACTCACTCACTCACTCACTCACTCATTCACTCACGCACTCACTCATTGATTCATTCATTCACTCACGCACTCATTCACTCACTTATTCACTCACTCACTCATCCTCTTTCACTACTCACTGACTGACTTATTCATTCACACACTCATTCATTCACTCACTCACTCCTCACTGACTTATTCATCCTCTTTCACTCACTCACTCACTCACTCACTCAGACTGTGGGAGGAGGATGTCTGCTGCTGTGCTGTGAGGCCCTATAGGAGGATGATAGACTGACTCACTCCACCACTGTGGCCATTATTTCTCCTCTAGCTCAATCCCTAACCATGTGCTACACTGGATTTTTCCATTTGTGTGTGTGTGTGTGTGTGTGTGTGTGTGTGAGAGAGAGAGAGAGAGAGTGTGTGTGTGAGTAAGTGTGTGTCTATGTGTTTTCTCCTGGCTGTTCTCTCTCTGCGGTCGGCGGCTGTAACAGACTGTAATTGAAGTAGCTCTTGGCGATAAGAGGAGGCTAACCTTTCCACCAGCAAAAACAGCATTTAGGGGACGCCAGCCTTGGCCTGCGCCCGCGCCTGTGCTCACAATCAGCAGCCAGCCTACTCTATGTGTATGTGTACGTGTATGTGTATGTGTATGTGTGCGCTCAGCTGGGGGCTTACAGAGATTACTGAAGCAGCACAGGGCTGTAGCCTGCCTCACTCACTCACTCACTCACTCACTCACTCACTCACTCACACACACACGCAATCTCTCTCTCTCACACACACACACACACACACACACAGGGAGTGGAGGGCTTTAGCCTTGCCTGTGACACAGGTGGGCGTCTGCGGAGACAATGACATAGAGGGAAATGGCCCTGAATATACTGTAGTTGTTTTGGCCATGTAAGGTATGGTTCTGTTAAATAGTAGTTGTTTTGGCCATATAAGGTATGATTCTGTAGAACGTCTTTTGTCACCCATTTCAGATGCCCAGTTTCCCAACTCTTCGCCACTTTATCAGGTCAGAAGGTTTAGTAGCATGATCATGAACGATCACATGCAGTGTACATCAGACTGCTGCTGTCAATATCAGCTGACCATGTACTGTATCATAGCGAAAAGCAGCAGCTTGCAGTACATTTGGACCAAATGGTTTTATGTTGTTACCTCCGCCAAGGAAGTTATGTTTTTGGTCGCGTTTGTTTATCTGTCTGTTTGTTTGTTTGTTAGCAAGATAACTCAAAAATCCGTGCACGGATTTGGATGAAATTTTCAGACAACGTGGGTATTAGGGCTTTTCTAGTTAGTCCTGTGGTCCATACTAAAGCATAAACCAGAAATATAGTTGAGTTTTACAACTCCTTGCTGTGGACACACACACACACACACACACACACACACACACACACACAGCAGAGGCCCCCTGCCTCTGATCCCAACCTTGGTCTCCACACCTCCACCCTCTCCTCCCAAAGCCCAATCCTGGACGGAGGCCTCGTTACCGTAGCAGCACAAGCACAAACAAAGAGGAGGCTCAGGGGGAGGTGCTCACCAGCTGCTGGTGTGGGCGCTTATTGGCACACAAACACACACCTTTCTCGCCAGGCCTCCAGTGCCATCGTCAGGTGTGTCCGGCTTTATCCAGTCTGATTATTGACACACACACACACACACACACACACACACACACACACAGACGCACTCCCCGAGCTCTCAATTACAGCGTTCGCTCACACCAGAACGGATCAATTAAGGCCAGGCGATGCCCCAAACGCACAGCAATGATCATTTCACAAGCCGGCCTGCTCAGTAATGATCTGGCGATGGCCTGTGGCTCCCTCGTCCTGACACAGAGCACTTAATTAGCCAGGGCCACCTCACAATGGTGACACACACACACACACACACATACGCTCGCTCATAATCCTGTTGCGCCTGATAATGAGTTGTTTATGTAAACCTACACCCCCACCCCCAAGGCATGCTAATGCTAAAGCGCTAATGTGGGAGATGCATCCACCCAGCAGGCGCAGCTCTGGGAGGTGGGGTTGGGTTTGGTTGGGTTGCCATAGAGTGAGGTGGAGGTCATCTGTGTTTGTGTGTGTGTGTGTGTGTGTGTGTGTGTGCGCGCGTGTGCGCGTGCGTGTGCGTGCATGCGTGCGTGCGTGTGTGTGTGTGTGTGTGTGTGTGTGTGCATGAGTGTGGTTCCTTTCGGCTCCCCCTTTTTTTGTCTGTATTTGAGGAGGCGTGTCTGTCAAATGGGGGCTTTTATGCTCTGTTTCCAGGAAGAGGTTCACACTCTGGGCTAAAAATACATCTGGGCGACCCTCTCCGATTAAGCGACAGAAAACGAGAGGGGGAGAGAGAGATGGAGAGATGGCATGAGATAAAGGCGGCTCGGCGAACGAGTACTTCACAGGAGTCTGACTCACTCCCCCCAGACAGAATACACACCTTTTTCACACACCGTTTCAGAACGCCGTGCGATGGAGGATAATTGCTAGACATGGAAACAGAACACACACACACACACACACACACACACACACACATACAGTACAGTACACACACGCACACACACATACAGACATACCTGTACAAATGCACGCACAAACATTGGGATGACATAGTCATGTTCTGCACATTACAATAAACTGTGTCCCACTTCCACATGTGCAGCACAGAGACACACCAAGGCTCATGCTGTCTTGTTAGACCCTCTCTGCAGCTCCTCTCCAGGCTCAATGCTGCCTAGATGAACACACTCTTCAAGGCAGACTTGTGCCTTTTGCTCTGGGCTGGTTGGTCCAGACTGACACGTCTGATAGGAGAACCATGTGATGCACACACACACACACTCTCTCTCTTTCTCTCCAAGGTTCTGTCTACCTGTCTGTCTGTCCCTACTGTCATTTCTGCGCCTATTGATGCTGAGCTTGTATGATCTGTTGAGCTCCTTTGGGCTGAAGTGTGTGTGTGTATGTGTGTGTGTGTGTGTGTGTGTGTGTGTGTATGTGTGTGTGTGTGTGTGTGTGTGTATGTGTGTGTGTGTGTGTGTACTGTAAGTCTGTGCATTCACTATGTATTTGTCTGTACATGGACATGCTGTACGATACCCTGGCCTTTCCTTATCTTGGCATCTGTCTTCTTGTAGTCTTCCTTTATGTGTGTGTAATCCTCTGTGTGTGTGTGTGTCTTGCAGAAAGCAGATGATCGGGAGAAGAGACAGGAGGCCCACCGGTTCCATTTTGATGCCATGTGAGGCTCTGGATGAAGGACAGAGGCGAGGCGGTGGGAGGGGGTGGGTGTTTGTGCGCACGCCCCCCTCCTTCTCCCCTACCTCCACCCCAACCCCCTGCCAGCGGCCCAGCGGGCAGATTCCTGAAATGTTTCTTTATTTGGTCCCAGGCTAAGCTCAGAGCAAATGCTGAACAGCAGCACATTATTCAGCCACTTTCATTTTTAATGCAGAAAACTTTTTAAGATGTGATTTGACAAGACCTGCATGGCGTTAAATGTGCAGATCTCTCTGTTGACAGAAGATAAGGAAAGCGTTACTTTTAACCACAAGAAAACAAGTCCTTTCATTGACATCTGGAATCTGGTGGTCAAACCAGGTGGTGTGTAGTGTGCCAGTACCCTCAAAATCCCACCCCCTCTCTTGCTCTCTCTCTCTCGCTCTCGCTCTCACTCCCCCACACACACACACACCTCTCCACACACACAACATTCCAAGCAAGTGTGGATGGACAGTATGCATGCCCATTTGATGTCTTTACCATGGAATAGCAGTCAGTGGATGGAGTAACCAACACAGCATTAGCCTGTAGTCTGCCACTGCAGCATACTGTTCTATGCTACTGAGTGCACATGGGCGTTTCATAACAACTAGGCCTAGACTAGTGTGTGTGTGTGTGTGTGTGTGTGTGTGTGTGAGTGAGTGAGTGAGTGTGAGTGTGTTTTGAGAAGCAACACCCTTTGTTCATGTCTAATTTTTGAGCATAACGCCTTTGGGCCTGTGTGTGTGTGTGTGTGTGTGTGTGTGTGTGTGTGTCGAAGCGCCTGGCTGTGGCCAGATGGTCATAAACAGATGCTCCAGTGATGCTGTCGCCCCCACCAACACCACTGGCACTAAACACTTAGCCCACCTCCACAATCCCCCCAATCCTCCCAGGCCCTTGCCCCCCTCCCCAGGCTGCTGCCCAGCACTCTGCCCAGTCCCTGCTCTCCATACGGCTGGGACAGCTGCTTAAAGCTGAATGAGGAGTAAACCTGAAGAGTCCTTGACCCCTGCCATAGACCTCCAAGAGAGAGAAAGAGAGAGAGAGAGATCATCCCCATTGTTTTTATTTGTCTTTTTATGCTTTCATTCTTGATTTGCCCCCCCCCCCCCTTCCTCGAGACTAATGTCTGTCACGGAGCTGCGCATGTGGAGACTCCACACTCATTCATCTCTGCTTGTGTATGGCAGTCATGGTCACACACACACACAGACCCACACACACACACTCATCTCTGCTTGTGTGCATGGCAGCCAGTGCGAGTCCAACTGAGCACCAGTGTTCATCCACCAGTGTGTGGAGTAGCAGTGTCTTAGGCACATTGCTGTTCCTCTTCGTGCGTCTCATTGGATGCAAGCCCCAAAATGTACATATGTTCAAAATGTACAGTTGAAATGGAGGTTGAGTGCTCCGTTTCGTGCTCGATGTAGGATTGATGTTTTTGGAAACTACTGTAGTCTACACTGTTCGTGGAGGTGATGCAATGTCTCATGTATGGGAGGTGTGGAGAGAAGCCAAATGGACTCTTTTACAAGGCTTGGTCATCTATCTCACTGACTTCCTTTTAACTGTTTTCATTGGTTCTTCCTTGTGATTTGCACTTTTTTTGTACTAATGAATAAATTGTGTTTTTATTTATTTTGAAAATACTGAATCAGAAAAGTGTCATGTCGTGTAACTTTAATTTCATGGTTATTGTATTGTATGTTGGATGGGTTATCATGCTGAAAATAAAACTGCTTTGCTGATTATCCTGATGTTTCCCGATCTCCTTCCTCCGGTATATTCGACTAAATGGACTGCATCTCAACAAGCTTGTGAAACTGCATCTGTTTAACCATGTCATCGCATCTGTCACCATATCTACCATATCGTCAGATCAGAGTTCATCGGTGAGATCCACACCATCATCGAGTGAACACACCCATATACTGTATTTTCCCGTGCATGGTTAACAGGTGTGTATTGTTTCGAGCGTCGAGCTTTCCGCGTGCATCCACAGTCTGCCGCATGTAGGGCTTCAGAACATGTAGACCTGCGGTTACTACACGGGCGCGTTTTACGTGTTGTCACTGCTGCTCGCGCATGTAGGCTACGTGCCAGTAGGAAAAAAGGGTTGTAGAGCGCGCGCGAGAGAAGAGCGAGATTCAGCCCAGGGACTCGCATTCGCGGTTAGAAGGTGCATGCGTACAAGCTGCTCATTCAAGCAACCAGCGCCCACAGCTTAAATGAGCTTCGTTTAGTGCCATCCCCTCAGTACAGCCATCGACCGCTCCTCTACCGCGCTCCCCGCGACACGGACGGGTCTCGATGAGCACCGCGAGCCTGAGATATCGAACAAGAGATGTTGCATTTGGATACATAAACCGCCGCTCCTCTGTGGATGGGATTTAAAACCCAGACGACTTGCGCGTTTCTCAAGGCACTTGTTTGTCGGGAAGGACATCACGAGCGGCGGCTGTTCTGCGTGCGCGATGGGATTAAGGCGATCGAAGAAAAGTTGGATGTTTTAAAGATCGTGTCTCCGTGCCGTCTGATCCCTACCATGGAGAGGTAGATCTCGACATACGCAAATATTAGGAAGGTGAACATACCGACAAACACACCGAGAAAGGAAATGTACAGGGGTGAGTTTTCTATTCTGTATGGGACTGGTTCGCGTTGCCTCTTGAAACCGGGTTTGGCCCTATTCATGTTTATGTTCATTGGCGCTTAAACCCCTGGTTCCGGACGGTGTCAAAAATATAAGATAGCCAATTTGTTACATTTGCTTTTAATCGCGCCAACTTGCACTCCCGCGAGTTGGGAAAAGTGTGTATTACGTCGCCACCTACAGGTGTGTTTTTATTTATTTAAATGGTCTATTCCCCCTTACAAATGTATGAGACGTTTAGCGCGTTTATACCTTAAGCAGCCGAGCAAATGTTCCATTCCGTCACTACATTCACCAAAATGAGCCCTACATTATTGCATAAGCCTATCTACTTTTACCTCTTTTTGCAAATTAGATGTAACATACCCTGCTGTTTTAGACATGGATTTGATCGCGATCACGTTTGTAGCCTACTCCGCTTTCTTGTGGTAACTTGACCGCAGGGTCTGAGTGCATGGTGCTGAAGGGACAGCTCCGATCTGCTTCCCGTTTCAGCACCGGCGAAATTGGTCCAAGTCTTATCAGCCGTGGCTTTGCAGCACGCACAGCAGCGTTCTTCCGACAGAAGAGTCGCGGATCTGTAAAGGGTTACAAGTTCACGTTTACTATGGTTAATATTCAACACCGACTGCTGTCGACTGGCGCTTCATTTACAAAATCTCTTGTAACCTATTGGGCCATGCTGTGTCGGTGGTCCACTCACTGAATAGCATATATATATTTTTTTGTTTGTTAGTTTTATTTTTTTTTTTTAATTAGGGGGTTTTATTAAGGTTTAACTGGGTTTGTTTTAACCACAATCTGGCAATACCTAGCGAAAAACGGCAATGATAATTTGTGCATTTAGCAATTCAATCAAACTTTATACATTATGCAAACAAATAACGATAACCAAATGTATGCGTTTACATTGAATATGTTCATTCTTAGGCAATTTTTCGTATGGCGTAAAATTGTGGTAGCCTCTGCTTCCAAGACTGGGTTTATCTGGCAACACCACAGCCTTCCTTGCGTTTTCCACGTGTGGCTTGGCTGGATTTTTTTATTATTATTATTCGGTGGTGGGAAGTACCATTATTTAATATATATATTTGATTGATTTTTTTTTTTTTGTAAAGCTGTAGTCAGCGTTTATAAATAGCCTTTTGTTTTTAAAACGACAAAACAGTCCTGAACATTTACTTTGCAAAAAGACATAAATTATGCATGCGGTTGGATGTAATTAGTCTAATGCAAATGTATAATTCACAAACCATCTCATGGAAGACCACCCATGGGGTTTTGCCGTGCAATCAGTGTTAAGCACTCCTGGGCACTCTTTAAGTAGGCTATTTGCGCTTCTGCATTGGAAATGTTGATCTGGATAGATTTACACCAGCTGCATAAAGATTGCCACTTTGTCATCAACTAGCATAAATACTAGCTTCATGTGACCCTGTGTGCCATAATATCAAAATGCTCTTCCCGTCTGTAGTCTTTATAGGCCTTTGTTTACGTTTTACTATCATGAATCTTGTGGCCAGCAGTTATGAAGATGCCCATAAGAGATGACGGATTGATCTCGCCGATTTATTTATTTAGATAGATTTTATTGTATTTTATTTCTTGGGAAGTTCACTCTGGAGAAGATCAGTCCAAGTCTGAGTCCAGGCCGTGCACTCCTGCAGCGGATTTATTACTGCCTTAATGGCTAGTTGCTTTTAGCCTGGGCTATTCTCAGGGCAGCTGCACCGCTGGCGACTGCGTAAAGGCCGTCCCCAGGGAATCCCTCGTCGCCCTCCCGACCCGGTGTTTGCTTGTCCTCATACGACTCTTCGGTAGTGTATTTTTAAGCCGAGACGAGTCCTACACCCACAGCCGTCCTACGTCGGTCAAAAATTCCCCTCAAAGTTAGTTTTAACCAACTGCTCGCTGTGTGTTTCATTATGCAATCTGTCAGCGCCACTCACAGTCGGCCTGTTAAGCCAGATATGAGCAGTGGCGCTCACTACATCGTGCCGCAGCCAGGCTGGCATCGGCTTATCAGGTGCAGACAGCTCCTGGAACTGAGTCGTGCACGGTGGCTGTCTTCTTCGGCACCACAAGACGCTGCCCTATTTGTTTAGGCCTTGTCACAGTGGTTAAGATCACCACGGTGTTGACGGTGTTTTTTCCGGCCATGTCTTGGTGGAGTGCGATTCTGTGCCATAGTGATTAGCCGACTGCATTCACATGACTCGGCACATGAGCGGCTACAGTAGGCTACGCTAAGGACCGCTGAGTTGGTGTTTTCAAGTGTGGACTCAGGTGATCCTTCTCTTGATCACTTCACTTAAGAAAGATGTGATTGAATAGCCTAATCAAGTGACGTGATATTGCACAAGATTGCAAAACAGCTGAAAGACCTTGATCATATTAAGAGTGTACGTTAAATAACGCCAGATTGTCTTTTTCATCCTGTTCCTTTTCAATGTAGCCTACTCCTTATGCATCAGTTTTCAATCTAGAGGGTTCCATAGCTGTCTGTCAGATGTGCATTGTGCGTGTGTGTGTGTGTGTGTGTGTGTGTGTGTGCGCGCGCGCGCGCACGGGTGCCTGTACAGTACGTGTGTATGTTTGAAGTGATTTAGAGGGACGCTTTTCCAGTAGGGTCCACCAAAGTTTCAAAGTAGGAAACCGCTGGCCGTTTTTAGATTGCAATGTCATTGTATTGCTTTCCAAGTAAGAAAATGCACACAAAAAAGAAACTGAACGGTCTACAAATGCACTCAATCAGATACAGTCTGTTGGAATCAGGAAGAAAACACCGCATAAACTGAACAGATAAACAGCATGGGTTCTTATGATGGCAATGAAGTATCCGCGAGAAGAGCCAAGGAGGGTCGGGATTGTGGAACTCCTTGACGTCTTGGATGCAGAGAGCCTGAAAAATGCTGTAACGCTCCAGGGTATTCAAAACATCATAATTTCTGTTTTTATCGATGCGCATGAATCATGCTTGATGGCTGTGGACGCTGCGAAATCACACAGAGAGGCTGTGTTTACAGCCCCTTGCTTTTTGGATGGATGAGAGCGAGCGAGAGGAAATAACTCACATTAAGCCTACACTAGCGTTACAATTGATCTGTTCCGCCGGCCGGCATGGCCAAAGCCGTCCGCCGTGTGCTACACTCTACGTGATGCGATTATTTTAGAGCGATTGATGTCATTACAACGGCATCCTCAGTGCCCGCTGGCGGGCGGCCGAGATGGTATCCTATCTTTGCGCTCTGTGGTCTCCCACAGTATCCACACCGCAGCTGGTCGAGAAATGGAATGAATTCATGCCTGTAGCAAGCAGACATGTGGCCAATCGAAGTTGTAATACTCCGTCGGGGCTTGCATGTGGAGCAGGGTGAATTTGTCACACTCAGATAGATTGAGATACCTGACAGTTATGTCATTATTACATCTGGCATACATACCTTACATGTACTCCCATCAACAGACATCCATGTGACCTAGTAATGGAACTCACTCTAACTACCTTTGACCTTTCACCCCCTCCCTTGCAGCCTGGATCTTCCTTATTCTCATAGAAGAGGGATTTGGACTGGCGCAGAGATCTCAAGGTAGGTTTGTCCACTTCTGAGAACTTTGAAACAGGGGTCTGCCATGTAGGTCTACTCCCACAAGAACAGTAATTCAATGGATGTGTCCCTTTGGTTTGGGAGGCAGAGAAAAGTTACAGTCTCTTGGAAGCATCCAGGTGTATTATTGTTGATAGTACCTGTAAGTGATGCTCCCACTAAGAGGGTGGAATAGGCCCCTTGTGAACAAGCTGCTCCCGTTCTATATGATTAGATGGGGCTGTAGACTAACCCTGTGGTGCACATAGGGCAATAGGGGCATGTGTAGTACACTAGCCCTGTGTGACTGCACAGGGCATGCGTCCTAATCATGAATCATGGTTCATGAATATCTGTTTCTGCCGTGACAAATGGGTCTCATTATCCCCTTGGCTTCACGCATTGGTCTCTGCTCTCTTTTATTTGGGCCCATTTGTCATCAAACAGCACTGATCTGCACCTCTTCTCACACACATACACACCATAACTGTTACTGTCCTTACACACACACACACACACACACGGCATAACTGCTCCTCTTCTCTCTCTCTCTCTCACACACACACACACACATACACACCATAACTCCTTCCACACACACACACACACACACACCATAACTTCTCTCCCTCACACACACACACACACACCATAACAACTCCTCTCCTCACACACACACAGAATAACTGCTCTTCCTGTCTTCTTTGTCAGACACACACCATAACAATGGCGAGCCGGCACCAAATACGGAGCAGTGTGGGGTGTGGACACGCAACATCAACGGGGGCCGGTTCACCTCCCCAAACTATCCGGAGACCTACCCCCCCAACAAGGAGTGTGTGTACATCCTGGAGGGTAAGGAGGATAAATACACTCACACACAGACACACACACACACACAATGACTGCTCCTACCCCCCTAACAAGTAGTGTGTGTAAATCCTGGAGGGTAAGGATAAATACACCCACACACACACACACACACAACATAACAGCTCCTACTCCCTTTACAAGGAGTGTGTATATATCCTGGAGGGTAAGGAGGATGAATCTCATTCTGCATGACAGCTAAAGCCTGATATTCCTCTACTGAGAGCAATTATCCTATAAGTTCGTATGTAATTTGTGTTTATTAGTTGAGTGTATGAAATGGCAGAGTGTTGTCAGAAGCACTTAGAAGATTCCAGGAGTGGTCAGGTGATGTAATGGTGCTGTGATGATGGGTGTTGTGATGGGTGCTGTGATTGGTGCTGTGATGATGGGTGATGTGATCCATCGCGTCTGTCTCTTATTTATTCCTCACATGTCACTTAGGTGCCGCTCGAGTAGACGCAACAAATTACACATGCATTTAATCCCACATCTCTTTGTGACAGATGCTGACCTCCTCCTCCCTCTCCCCTCTCTCCTCCTCCTCTTTTGCACATTAGAGAGAAGGGAGAGAGAGATAGGAGGGGATAGGAGAGAGAGAGAGGAGATAGCACTTAGCCTGAGCTCTACACAGAGGAGAGAGAGAGAAGGGGAGAGGAGAGGAGAGAGAGAGAAAGAGAGATAGAGAGAGAGGAGAGAGTCAGCCCTTAGCCAGAGGTCTGCTGGGGTCCACTCTGCTCTATAGGGGGTGAGGCAGCACTAGGGATGTCCCGATCCAGGTTTTTGCACTTCCGATCCGATACCGATATTTTTTTGCACTTCCGATCCGATACCGATACTGGCCGATACCGGCTTATCTGAGCATGTATTAAAAATTA
>JASCQY010132843.1:0-13042 GCA_030264315.1 Sardinella tawilis
TGTGTGTGTGTGTGTGTGTGTGTGTGTGTGTGTGTGTGTGTGTATGAGAGAGAGAGAGAGAGAGAGAGAGAGAGAGAAGATAATGTATTTGTGTTTCGTATGGAAATGCATTTCAACAGAGACATTTGAGGTACAGTATGAAGTTCTGATATTCTGAAGATTGTAGGCTACAGCATGGGAGAAGATTTCTAGAAGAATGCCAGTCAGGCAATGCTGTTACATGGATTTATAATGGATTATTAGTACATGAACAGTCGGTCAAACAAATAGCCTATTTATTGTGTTATGCTGACACTGGGAAAGGATTCTTTTGGTGAGTAAAGTATGATGAGTTACTGTACATGTTCAGTAATTTCCACATTGTTTTGCAGTTAATTCTTTCTTGTTTTGCAGTTAACTCTTTCTTTTTAGTTTTTCATGCTAGAAAGGAGACAAAAGTATTTACTGCTGAGTATTTCTGTTTGTCTGCTTGGCTTCGGATGAAGTCATGTGCTGAGCTCTGCCACTGACCTCACTGCATTTCTCTTCCTCCCTTAAAAACCTGAATCTGCTGGCCTGTTCTCAGGTCTTACTGAGGACCCTTACATAATCATTACATAAGCTTTCGCCCGCAACTGGTGTTTGACAACATTACCACATCATCACACATCCCATGTTATCCTGGAAGTGATAAGGCTGCTATAGTCCAGCTCCATTAGTCTGTAACCATTAAAAGTACATCAATCATATGAATTATTATTAAGTGCATATAGCTTTCACCGGATGCAATTATCTTATTATATTGGGCTTAATATTATTATATTGAGCCTATTTTGCTACATTTGGAAAAGTCTCCCAGTCTAACCCAGATAACCACACACATCCAGAGATATTTCAGTGTTTCCATGGTCAAACCAGACTATCTTTGGTCAAACTATAAGACAAGCTTAGCATTACAATCCACATACTTGAAATCTTTGCTGATTGGTGCAAGTCAAATAAAATTATTGCTCCTAAGCCCCTTTCTGTTGGGAGAGTGGTATGATTGCTGCATTGTTGAATAAATAAGGTTTGCCGTTTTCTGTGGTTAATATATTCATATATATTCATATGAAAAGATTGTGAGCAGAAAGAGTAGTTCTCTGTGACAGAGACACATTTAATACAACATCAAGATAGATCCCCCCCCCCCTGTTTTGCAATGGTGGTGGCCAAGTTAACTGTCTACACTACTACAGAGAGCTCACTAGCCTACAGGAGGTGGGGAACACCGTGGTTCACTACTTTATCATCATCCATATCTGTTATACAACTAGAATGCTTCTTGGAAGGCAAACAGAGGGGATGTGAGAAGAAACACCTTAAAGCCTAATAGCATTGTAATAATATTGATATAACTCGTAAGTGTAGGTTTCTAGTCAGTGAGTGATCTCACACTGGCAGGACATCCCTGGAGAAATAGAGGGCCTTGGAAGTGGCAAAACACTCAGTGGCAGTGACATTTCCTGTAATCACTTTCAGACAGGCTCTTTGGCTGACAATGAATCCCCCTAACAGCGTTTGATCCTAGTAAGTGATTCCGTGAATCAAAGCATTCCCCAGTGGACTCACTGTGATTCCCATCAAATGTCCGGACTCTGTGTCAACCTGTGTGTAGACAGTCAGTGGACAGGGTGTGATGGAGCCAGTGTCTGGTGCTGTGGAGGTGATGGAGGGGATGTTGGGATGTGGAGTCCCTCGCAGGAGCAGCTGTGTGCAGAGGCTGGTGTCGGTGACCTCTCTCTCTCTCTCTTTCTCTCTCTCTCTCTGTGTGTGTGTGTGTGTGTGTGTGTGTGTATGTCCACAGTGCTGCTCTCTCTGACTCTTTGAAGACCTGAGGTGCCCTGAGCTTTCCAATGAGGGTCCCCAGCTCTAGAGGGCTTCTGGACAATAGGAGTGTCAGGTGTTTGAGATTGAGGCGAGCTGATTGAGAGCCCCGGTGCTGCTTTTGATGAGGCAGAAGTACACAGTGTGCAGGGACACCAAATAGGCTGTGTGCTTGTCGCAACACTGACTTTGAATCAGTACAATTGACAAATGGTTGGGATACAATTTCAAGGAGATATTTACATACCAACAAAGGGGCATACTGTATTGTGGGCATATACTATGTATATGAATTCCATTATTTGATTAGACTTGATTGCAGTTGACTTATCTGGGCTAGAGAGAGAGAGGAATCAAGCCCTGCACCAGCAATGAGGAAGCTCATCTCATTTAAACTCTGATCCCTTTAGTAATGCTACATCTTGACCTCCACCCCCCCTCCATTGTCGCCCCACGACCCCCAACCCCCAGAATCTCTCCCACCCCCGCAGTGGCTATGATGCTATACTGTCCCCCAGGGGATCTCCAGACATAATGAATCCCATCAAGAGGCCAGGCCATGCAATTAAGGCTGCTTCAGGGCTCTCATTAAAGCCATACTTGTCATACATGTGTGAGAGGGGGATTGATTGTCTCGCTGCCAGCAGGATGTCACCTTTGCTCTTAGGTGGCCAGGATCACAACACTGTTGGTATTGTAATCTGCTGATATTAATTAGAGTTATGGTTAGGGTGTTTAAATTCAAGCAGGGATGGAGGGAGTTAATTTAGTAAGGTACAAGTAAAGGCACAGTGAAGATGAGTGGGTCTTAAGCAGTCATTTCAACTACCCAACTTTACACCCATTGGTTTGCAAACAATAACAGATCTACTCTCTTGAGAAACATCATCTGCTTATTTATGGTACAACCATATGAGACTGCAAAAGTGGTCTTTATACTGATGAAGCACACATAACCATTCACGAAAGACACAATGTACACAAACACACACACATCTAAAAAGTGAGTTTTTATGTATTTCCATAGTCCCCAAAGGCATCGCCAAAGAAATTTGCTCTAAGAATCATTTCTCGAACATGCAAATTCTCTCTTCTGGAAAAAAAACAAAACAAAGAAAACATTTCCAGTCCTGAACATGAGCAATTTCTATATGTGAAATTCATGATATGCAAAGGTGCCCTGAATTTGACCGCTAGTCATTCCCACTGGCTCCATCGCTCTCAGTGTCCCAGAGTTACTGATACAGACCTAAATGCCTCCCCTACACATAAGCAGAGCTTAATAACCCCCATCATACAGTACCTACAGGCTGCTTCTCTTTACAAATGGGCCCACTACATAATGGAAGAAGAAAGGTAATAGACTATAGCCTGACTAAACACACCGACTAATATGGACCCAGCGTCCACATGCATTATAAACACATTTATAAACATATTATAAATCCTTCATAATGTCTCATAACAAGAGAAATAAGTATATACTGTTGCACTATTTACACATGTTTAAGAGGCACTCTTACTAAGCTTTACGTTCTTTACGTTCTTTACGTTCTGTGAGACCTGTGAGAACGCTTTGCTGGCGTACATGTACTTGTTGGGCTCCATCATTCTGTTGGCTTTTATTCCATTATATGAGTATGTATAAACGCTTTATAAAAACTTATGAATTTGTTTATATGAACACTGGGTTCATAGGAAGTGTTTCCTACAATTCTATTATTTGCCTATTACTCCTGTACATGTTTTAACTACCAGGGTGTTGCTACAGTACATTCAACTAATATTATAAAATTAGACAAAAGCAAACTATCGGTGCAAAAAATCGGTGCAAGTCTGCTACATTACTATTTTGCTTGGGTGCATTAGTGTTCTGCCTACCAAGTTCCTTATGCCACCAAACGAGTTTTTTTTTTTTTCTGAAGCTGGCAAATGATGAGAATCTAAGACTAACATCACACAGGCATTTTGAGTTAATGAGGCTCCACTGAGGACATTCAGATGGCAAAGCCTAGTCCAGTCTAATCACATAAAGGCAAATGAAAGCCTGTTTCTGGTTTTCTTTTAAGAAAACACCAGCTTCAGTGCAGCCATCCATTCTTTACACTAAGTCCTTTTTTTCACCCGGAATATTTTGCTCTACAGGTTTTATGACCACTTTGCTGAAAGACTACTGTGACTGGACACATAAAGCAGACTAGAGTTTAAATATTATTGAATAACTAGCTAAGTGCATAACATTAGAAATGTCAACTATGCAGCTGTGTAAATATTATGCTGCTGTGCCGCACTAGGAATGTTTTAACGAGAGTGTGAGATTAAGAAATATAAACGTATGCAAGGGCTACATTTGACAACTTTATCACAGCCACAGAGGGAATGTTTTTCCACAAAGGTGTTGGTTTTCCGAAAAGACAATACATGAGGATATGAAAATAAATACTGTGTGGTGTGTTTAGACATTGTTAATGCTGTGTAATACCAAATACTATTATTGCTGTTCCCCCACCAGTCAGCTTCCCTATCCTGAACTGGGTTCATGTCTGAGACTACTCTTTACTACATTAGGAAAGCCTGAAGGAGGCAAGGAGGTGGGATGAGGAGGAGAAGTCCATGAAGAGCTTCATGTAGTGGCATGAAGATGGATTCTCTCCAAATACTTTCCCATTGTTTTTGCAATTGTAAATATTACATTTCCTAATATCCAAATGAGTTTAGCTTCCTGTCTATCCTTCTCAGTCTACATTCATTTTTCATTTTCCATTTTTCGTCTTCATCTGCACTTGAGGGAGCTCCTGGATGAGTTTGGGTCTAGTAATGTGGGACTGATCTGCATTTGCAGGGGCATAATCAGCATGTAAAGACAAGGCACTTTGCACTTCTAAAAATGTAAACCATTGTAGTTGTTTACCCAATGTTGGAAATATATGTCCATGTAGTTTCATCATTGATGTCTTTAGTCTTTATTGGCTGTGAATCAAATAAAGCCCGCCCCATGCAGGATAAGCAGTTGTGATTGGTTCTTAGGTTTTTGGTGATTCGGAAACAGACTGAATGGCCTGATCCATGTTGCAGGTAGATTCCCTGCAGGATCAAAGAGTCACATGGAGCCTCTAGAAAGCTTTCACAGCCGCTTTCAATACAGTAACTCTCATCAGATTCTTGGTAGTAGAGCATCATTCATGACTGTTGTGTTTCTAGAATAGATGGCTCCCGCAATCAATCACAAATCTCATTAGAGTGTTTGGTCATGGATCAGATTATTTTGAGCAGTAGTTAGCAGTGTTGGCCATAGATAGTTATTGTTGTCAACATTTGAATTGCATTTGGTAAGGTTAACCTGCTACATGTATATATACCGGAACCCTGCCGAGCTGAATACAGTATTGCACTTGTTGCACATATTTCACCATCATCATGCTGCATGATGCCATATAACAGTCTAGTTAGCAGCACTATGTGGTTTGACTGGCAGTGCTTTCTAGACACAAAGTTGTGTAATGTCAATGTGGTCCAGAGATGCTTAAGTGGTTTTGTGGAGATGAATCCCACATGGTTTTGTCAAGATGGTCATCCCTCATCAACAGACGCTCAATTCATGATGTAAATTTACAGCAAAGCAAATGATCAAATGTAATGAAACTTAAAAACAAACAAACAAAAAAATCTGTTGTGGTGCTCTGAGCAAAGTACGATAAATAAACACAGTTAAAAAAATAGGCTACTGTGAGCATAAAAGCATGGCTTCAGGACAGAGCTCACAGATGCAATACCAGTGAAACAGATCTTTTCAATAGATATGTTGGAGTATCTTAGACTGACAGCAAAGGAATATATTTGTCAACCAGCTGGTCCTACATTTAGAGAAGATGTGTGATAAAAATATTCATCCGGTGTGCATAAGCACCACCTACATATGGAGTTGGAGAGGCGACTCATTCGGCTATATTTGAAGTCTGCTCCACAATCAATGCCTTGTGTGTGTCCCACAAATGACCTCAACAAACAAGCGGAATCGGACATTGAAAAGTAAATCAGTAATGCAATTTTGTTAGATAGATGAATAAATAAATGAATAAACAAATAAGAAAGAATTGTCTCAATCAAAGACCAAAGTACTGTATCTTTGCAAGGGAAGTCAAGCTAATATCCTCGCTATGAAATGAGGATCATATCAGACAATGTGGTGCAAATTTAATATCCACAATCAGATGGCAGACAATCTCTCATCATAAGACCCACTCAGAATGGCAAACTAAACATCAGTCATGCACTGTGGTAAACTCTGCAGTGGTGTCATTACATGCACAAAGTTGAAGCTATTTTGTAGGTCTTTTGCGTATCTTACAGTTGTTTTAATATTTAATCCTTTTCCACCAGCATTTTGTGTTTCTCTACGCTACACTATTTCACAAATACAGCTCAGAACGAGATCTTATCTGAATGCTAAGAATAAAGAAGCAAGCACAAGACAGGAACGCTATACTCACTGTGGACATGAATCAGTTCATTTCTTCATCAATTCACCAAATCATTAGGCTTGTCAGGTGAGCTGGCCAGGTGCAGTGACTCCTGGAAGGACTCATGAACATGTGGAGGGAAGCTGAAGATGGAGAAAGGTGGGAGATGGAGGAGAGAGCAGCCAAAGCTCTGTGCACCAACTCTGCCGTCGTCTCCGGGAGTGTGTTGCAAAGCATGCCGAGTAGTGGCTCATTTGATGATCAACAGGCTATAGCCCCCCCCTCCTTCCCTCCTGCTTCCTCCTCCCTTCTTCCCTCCTGATCTCCCTCCCCCTTGCTCTCTCTCTCTCTCTCTCTCTCTCTCTCTCTCTCTTTCTCTCTCTCCTCTGAACGTGCACACACTCTTACTCTCTAGTATCTGTCTCTATATACTGTATGTATGCATGTGTCTCACTCACTCACTCTCTCTCTCTCTCACACACACACACACACACACACAAACACACACACACATACACACACACATACACACACACACACACACACACACACACAAACACACACACAAACGTGTGGCACTTGAGGTCTGACATCAGCAGTGGGACGTGCCATTATTCTAAGTGCTTTTGAGAAAAATCCATAGCAACCAGCCTTGGCATAGAGGAAGTGGGAATATTCCTTCCCTCTTCTTCCCCCTCTCCTACTCTCTTCTTCCCTCTCTCCCTCCTTCCCTCCCATCTCAGCTCAGCACCCCTCAACTCCAAGACTAACCACTGATTTGTGCATGTCATTGTGTGTGTGTGTGTGTGTGTGTTCTTGCCGGACTCCAACTGACATGACCTGCACAAATGCAGACTGATCCTGAAATACAGTGTAATTAATCCATAAACAGTTTCAAACAAATGCATGGTCCCAGGTATCATTTATATCCATTACTTCATGTAAAAATCCATTAATTCATGTAAATAAAAAAGATATACATCTACATTCTTTGGTGTGCTTGATAGGCTACAGATACAGTATTCGTCTCCATTTAGGAATGAGATCATTGAGAAATACATCATTGAGAAATGGACTAAACATTCTGCTGATGTAAAATATGATGCAACACAACGCTAAACATTAGCAAAATAATGAATAATGAGGATAGGAATTCATACATACATTTGTTTAAAATGACATCCTTACTGTAAAATGTCTGAAAACCAATCATGCCAATCACGGATAAGTCATGTTACATTCAATGTTACCGGTAGCCTCAATAAAATGCTTCAAGTTACTCCACTGATCATTCATTCATCTGTGGTTAGTCAATAAATTTGGCATTACAGTGACACCTGATCAGACTGCAGAAAAGGACCTGCTGTTTTCACATTTGGTCTAACTCCAATATGATTAATCCACCCCAGTCTCCGCAGGTCTTTCCACCACATTATTCAGTCAGTTTATGTCCCTGTAACACACACACTTGTGCATCGACGAATGAATGTAAGGCACAGTGACAAAAAACAGCCATCACCATAAGGGCACGGGTGTTGTTTGGTTAAGGACCTTTTGTCCAGACATGACAATGAAACATGGATTACAGCTTTGAATCCACTTAACCTCCAGCATGAATAGCTTCTTAGCTCTGGTCACTATTTTGAAGGTTGCTACTTTTGAAAATTGCTTGAAATAACTGAGTACTATCACATTTAGTGATTCTGACACAGGGAAAACCCCATAAAAGTTGACTTTGAAGGGCATTAAATGAAATCAATCAATCAGCCAGAAGGTTTTAATATGTCCAGAATCAAGGGCAATTTGTCTGGGCATCATTTGGATAATCTGTATTTACTATCATTTGTTAGTGTGTCTCTAATGTCCCCCAGTCCAATGAGTGCAAGATAATGTCTGTGCAAACACAGACCTCTGCCAAAAAGGCACTTTCCATTATTTCAGCAGACTTCCAGTCCTTCCTGTGGAGTTACCCAGATTCCCCTCCTCAGTGTGGGCATTCATCATCTGGCACTGAAGCTCTCATACAGTAGTAGATATTCAGCTACAGTACATCTTGCATAGCCTACAGCTACATATTTACAAGGGGGAATTATACAAAATGATTACACTTATAATGTAGGGACTTCAAAATGTGAATTTAGAAAATATGCATACAGTACTATACATTAGTCTCACACTGTGGTTTTGTGTTGAAATTGTCTGTGCAAAAATGTCTATTTTTTCAACCGCACAACTCTGCTGGCCGTGCTGCCATTGTTTCTGATGATAACAGCGTTTCACAGTTTTTGCCACCTCTGCTTTTTAATTAAATTTGTCCCATGGCAGGCTGTGGCACTGATACATTTTTAACACTGGGTATTTTCCCAACATTTTACAGTTGGAAATACGGTTGGTTTATTTTTGTTAGCAGGTTTGTCCATTGCTCTCCCTTAATTTTCAGCTGTTGAGCTGTGTGCAAGTTGTCATCTACAAAACTCATGCTCATCGTTGTGGAAGTGTACACTTCTGACAAGTCACAATCTAACGCCATTAACCAATAGATTAACATAAGCATATACAGTAGTCTGTTTTGAATGTGTCAAGGACATGTCTTGAGAAGGTGCTTTGATATGATAATATCTATTAAATATATGAAAATTATATTTGAATGAATGACTTCATGACACTTAAAATGGTATTCGAGCTGATCAGAAGTACCGATGCTGGTGGTTCCATTTACACCCAGGCAGGCTGCTGACCATCTGCTGAAAGTGTTATTTTCTGTCAACTTGAAGCCAAAATTTCATCAGCACCTACTGACGTCAATCGCTGGTAACAGCATGTCTCAATATATAGCACTTCTTCAAAAGCCAATAATCAGGAACATTGGATTATTTAATAATTATGACATGTCTCTGTATGGCTAATAGACAGCCATATCCAGCCCCCTTGTACATTAATTTCCATAACAATCCTGGACAATTTACTTTAAATGGAAAGGATGAACCAAATAAAAAAAAAAATTAACTGTCAATTAACAATATTCACTCTTAGCATTTGCTTTTAGGATGAAGTAAGCAATGGACAAATATTACTGATAACTGTGAGCTTGTGCTGTGAAGATCATAGCATCGGAGGTTCGTCATAATTTCTGCTTCTGTCTCTGCCATTGAAACACTGTGAAATGTATTCCTTACGCAGTAGACCTCCATCAGCTGGGAAAAGTGTGATGATTAAAGCATGGTTAGAGGACATATTGGCGAGCTTAGGCAATGTTCTTGAGAGTAACCCCACGAAGAGCCCGGGGTTGCACATCAATGTCTGAAAGTCAAAGACCACACCAGCTGAGCAGATCAACACGTATGGATTAACTTCATTGAGTTATTTAAAAAGTGGAGACTTTCAAGCCTTCACTGTTAGAATTAAAAACTGAACCGCAGACTCAAATCCAGTTTGATTTGTTATATAAAACCTTTTTATTTTTTGGGGACAATGAATCAATTATTTCGCAAATTACTTGTTACTCCTTCACTGCCATTGCACTTTTATTAACTTTTTTTTTTTTTTGCTGCGGTGATAAATAGCAAAGAGCCGCATTGATCTGGTGAGAAACATCACTGTCATAAGATGACATTTAGATGAGATGCATTGATCAAGTCAACCGCTGAGCCAAATGATTCCCTGATTGAAGACTGGGATATAAATCTGTCTGCATGTATGGGTTTGGCTGTATTATCAAGCAGGGAATGTCATTTAATGTCTAGAATGTGTAGGAAACACTAGACCTCCTCTCCCTGCTCTACAATACATCTGCTCCACAGGAATTCTTTGAAGGGCCCAATGATTCTAAAGGACTGAGCTCATTCTGATGGACTGTTCAAATAACTGAGAACAGGAAGTCGCCTGGGTAGGCACATACTTAAAAATGAGAGATTCAGGGGGACTTTGGGGGGGACTTTGTCCTCAGGCCTCAGGCCTCAGGCCAGAGCTTAAATTGGGCCCAAAAAATCGAGCCCGGTCCAACCCGAGACCATGTAATTTCTGTCCGAATCCGACCCGACTCATAAACTGTAACTATGAGCCCGAACCTGATTGCAACCCAACATGAAAAAACTAACAGAAATGAACAATGAACTTGAGATTTCTCCATATCTCTGGCCAATGTTAACTTGTTTTATTCTGAGTTATAGTTTTCGTCACATTTCAAGCTTTTATCCATTAGGCTGACATGATCCAAAGCGTAGCAGGTCAGATTAGATGTGACTTAGCTGTGAGTGGAGGTGCTGTCACGCGCGCATGAGCCTGTTGTCCAAATAACAAACATGTTCAAATTCCTTAGGCTATGTGTGAATCACAGTATATTTTCTATTTAGCAATGTTATACCATTTTATAATATTTCAAAATATAGGCTACGTTCTGTGATTACGAGCCCTTGGGTGAGTTCGGGTTTGGGCAGAGAATCTAAACTCTAATCCAAAGCCTACATACACTATATTGCACACATTCATCCTGATACATTACACACACACACACACACACACACACACACACATGCACACACATACACACAGACATAAGACATTCATTTATTACAATAACAAGCACAGATGAAAAGCAATATCTTACGTTTTCAGCCTATAAATCAAGCGCTAAAAAAACAGGTGATCTAGTGTCCCAGCAGGACTGAAGAAAGAGAATCAAAAACAGGTGGTCTTGTGCTGACAACTCATTAGTTATCCCTTCTGCAGCACATTCCTTCTCTACAGTATGTGTCAAGACATATTTCACCTTTTCAGTGACAATAAGGAACATTTGGAGCCAGTTCCAAGTGATTAAATGATGATGAACGATTTTGGTTTTCCAACTTACAGTAACAATCACCTTTCCCTTCTGCAGAGACTCAACTCTGAATGTTCTTCATAAGCTCCCCCCCCCTCCTGGTTTTATTTCTCCCCCTGGCTGATGGTCATGTTGCTGGGTCCTTTCTCTTGAGCCAGTTGCTACCTCTCTCAACAGCATATCAACTCCCATCCCTGCCTGCGGTATGATAGTTGACATGGCCCCTCAACCTGTGCAGGGCAGCCCATCAGGCACCTTCCACTGGCAGCATGAGCCTTCCAGACATTTTTAGTTGTTTTATCATCTTCATCTTTTTTGTTTGAGTGGCTCAACAGTAACCTCTCACTGCACAATAAGAGAGCCATTTGCACTGCTGACCAAGGGATCAAATGTAGCCTGACATGCTGTTGGCTACCATCATCTCTGGGGAGAAGGTCTAGATGACATTCATCTCCCAACAGGCTTTATTCAGTATTGATTCTCTGGTGCCTTTTGTTTTTCGTCCCAGGGTCCTATGTTCCCCTCTTTCCTATGTCTCCTAGCCCTAACCCTTGCCCTTACCCTAACCCTAACCAGAGTGGAGAACATAGGACCTGGGGAACATAAGACCCGGGGAACATAGGGTCTCAGCGTTCAGTCCTTTATTCCTCCTGGAGCAAGGTGAAGGGACCTGCACTAGTCTGTCAGCTGGTGTCCATGTGCTGTAGTTCCCAGGCCACTTCACCTGTTTGGTACAGGTAAGGATATTACAAATACTGTAGCTCTCATGAGAGGGAAGAGTTCATTCGTACATCCGTCCCCATCAGTTGTAGTGTCCATAGTTTCCCCATCCCTAAGCCCTCTATATCTCTCTCTCTCTCTCTCTCTCTCTCTCCCTCTCTCTAATGAGCCATCTCTTATGGCCAGCAGGAGTTGCTCTTTTTCATGTTGCTCTCAATGCCTAAAGCATCAAAGCATCTGGTTCCCGACAATCTTACTGTAAACACTGCACAATCTATTTCTCTAAATTCTCAAGACACCGAAATAGGAAAAAGCTTCAGGACCCTAAAACCATTAGGCTTGATGTTCTCTGCAATCAGATGCTAAATGAACAAAACACGTCTGACACTTAATATCAAAATCTTTGGATGTTGTTTCAAATTCCCATTTCTAGAGTTGTGTTCATAATTTATTTAATTTAATTCATGGAAATGGACACATTTACAGGAAATGACTGGTTACTAACTGACAAAAGAAAGAAAAAACATGCATAAGGATCAATGTTATTTTTTGAATTGATATCCATTTTTCATCTTCTAACATTCAGTAAAGGACTTTTGTGTTTTAGAGGTTGCCTTAGAACTAGTGGCAAAGTATTTTGGCCAAACTCCAGGAACACATAAGCCATGTGTTTGGTGACTGATGTGCAGTATTGAAGAACAGATTGATGTGGCTTGATGGGGACAGTAAATAAAGGTGAGATTGAGTCAGAGAGACAGAGCTAAGATTTCTCTCCCTTTGATGCGGCTCAGCCTTAGATAACCTCCCCCTTAACAGCTCATGGCCCCCATACCACCACACACTTTCCCACATCCCAGTGCTCTGAGAGATCAAGTTGGGAGACTTGAGAGTTATTACTGGCATCCCAAGGGGCAGCTTATCCCACGGGTTGGTGGCATTCCAAAAAGCATGCCATAAGATATTCCCATAACAGTAGCTCTGGCTTTCCAGTGGATTTAGTCCTTATGTTTTCCATGGACATCTGATGTGGCCATGTTTATTGGCACCTTGTGCCAGAGCTCTTATGTCATTTGCTATTTAGGGTTTTATTTGTGAGACATGCCAACTGCTATAGATTAGGCCATGGACGTTGTTAGGTCCATTTTAGGGAGGCTTCAGCCCCCCTTAAATATTCCTTAGCCCCTCTATAATTTTGGGT
>JASCQY010132859.1:0-13038 GCA_030264315.1 Sardinella tawilis
CGACTCCATTACATGGATAGGCTGCGATTCCAATAACTCTGCAAAGACGTGACTTCAGTGGAAAGTGAAACGGCTGAGCGAGTAACATTATTTTGTGCCTGAAATTAAGTCTCAAATAGTGAAAACGGCACTTGTCCTTTAAATAAGGTAGGAAAAAATAATACAATATTTAGAATTGCATGTGGAATTGCTGTTGGAAATAAATAGCTTTCAGTTCCACTTTATTTCCTTTTTTAAGGCACTGCTATTTTTTACAACACAACCACAAAGGAGATGTGGTCGACAGGCATTTATTCTACAATTCATGAACCCGCCACAAAGAGATGTTAGTAAAAGCAAAATAACATCATGTGAGAATGAGAGACTTCGGTGAAGGATGAAAACAAATGTTCTCTTTGGAAAAAAAAAAAAAAGACTTTATCTAGTCTTGGAGGAAAGGGAGTCAGAGTGAACCCATATGGGCTAGGAAGCATGTGAGTGCCAGACCAGTTCCAAAAATGTTTGTGCCAAGTTGCTTGGATAGTATCTTTGGATAGAAAGAATACCAATTCCACCAAAAGTTCTCTATCATTTAATTTGTGAGCTAGGAATTCTACTAATATTAAATACAAAAAAATAAAACCCTAAAACTAAAAAAAAAAAAAAGTCACAAGATCATAAATACACACACGGGCACATTTCCAAAAGCATTTCCAAGCATGTTCCAAGCCTAACAGAGGCCAGTGCACTGACTGTAGCTGTCAGCTGATGCTGTGTACCTGGTCGATCTGCTGCTGTTGCTGCTGGGGGGTGGGGGCGGCCGCTGTGGGCGATGCGGCGCCGCGCTGCGGAGGGTGGCACAGGCGGAAGTCTGAGTCGCAGAAGTTTCCGTCTCCCTCCACGTTGTGCAGGCTCTCCCACACCACGCTCTCCTCCTGCAGGAAGCCCTGGTCCGTCACCAGCAGGTACAGATGCCCCTGGGGTCAAGCACAGGTCAGAGGTCACAGAAGGTCAAAAAAATATATTAGAGCCTTAGTATGGGGAGTTCACTGCAAGCGTGAGGACAACACATTATATAACTACAAAATTCAGATGCATCTCTATTAACTTGAAGGCAATTGAATGCATGGGCTGTGTCTCAAATGCCGCACTTGCACTGCAACACTGAAACATAGCACACAGTGTGCACTGCGCATTTGCGGCCATAGTGTGCATTTTCAATGTGAAGTGCTGTGCCAAACAGAGCACTTAACTGAAAACACTTAACAGAGGTGATGGCCATAACCACTGTTTAAATCGCAATCTCAAACCAACATTCAGAGTGATGACTGTTGGAGAGAGACATGTGTTATAAATCTGGTGCATTTACATGATCTATAAGGTCATGTTAATTAATGTACATTGTCCCTTTCTTAAATAAATATACATCAACCCATTTTCCAGGAAGTAGCAAGGCAAGCACAGCTGTTACTGAAGACCTCCCTAAAGGTTTTGATTCTGCAATACTGAAACTGTACAAACTGTGAAACTGTGAGGCTTTGTTAACGTCCCTATTAACACCTGTGCTGTGCTTTCCCTTGCTGCTTACTGGACACTCGGGTGACAAAGATCCATAGAGAAGGGTAGTCCAGCTTCAAAAGTAAAGTGTCATCAAGCATGGCTTCTCTCTGTGTGATTGCTCTATTAAGATTATCTAACTAGTTGGAGCAATAAAAAAAATCACTTAGTTCAGGTTTAATGACAACTACATGTAGGGACTTTGACTCTCTGGGGCTGGACTCGGTCAGTGCCACAGACAGGCAGGCAGTGTTCACCTTGTGCTTGATCATTGTGCTGAAGTGGTTGTTTCTGAAGAACACAGACAGCTCTCCCTCTTTGGCTGTGGTGTTGAGCTCACACAGGCCGTGATAGGACAGCTGTGTTGCCGTAGATTCCAGAAACTGCTCTGCCACCAAACCTATGAGATGGGAGGAATGAAGGAGAGAGAGAGAGAAAATAAAAGAAAGAGGTAGAAAAAAAGATACAGAAAGAGAAAGGCATACAGAAAAGAGAGAGAGAAAGACAGGAAAGGATTCGGATGGAAAGAGAGATCACAGATGGAGAGCAGCAGATAGGGAGGGGAGGATGACGGAAAGAAAGAAAAGGAGTGAGGGAGTGATGGAGGGAGAAAAGAGAAGTGAGTCATGTGATGAGCAAACAAAAGGCGCCTGTGCCTGAACACTGCACACTGTATACCAGAGGGAGGAATGACCAGCGCACAGAAACACAATTACAGGACTACAGGGAGCCACAAATAAAACACTAGAAAATGAAATTTGTTTTTTTGCTTTCTTTGTTTTGTTTTTTTGTTTTGTTTTTTCCTTTTTGTACTCCTATCCCAATAGTAACCTTTACAAATAAGTAACTCCAAGAAAATACTTACTGCTAATGGCATCAATTGCCTTGACAGAAAATGTGAACAATCGATACGAAACAATTTATTTGTCCCAAAAGCGATAAATTACACAGTTCCCTAAAGTGCCAGTAGTATAAAATACTACAAAAATATCACACAGATATAATTAAAATACAAAATAAAATATGCTATAGGGAAATACATACATTTAAAATGTGTTGGTATGTTGCAAGTCTAAGGAAATTGATAGTTTAAAAGTTGTTTAACAGTTACACCAAAGCTTTGTGCACTACAATACAGTATTTCTACGGTTACTGAATAATTGTTTCCAAATAACTGTGATATCAATATTGACCGAGCTAATCATGTGACTCTGTTCTGGTGGAAGTGTGGTCGTGGAAAGTGGGTCAGAGGGCGGCTGAGGAGCACGCTGGGCGGACGGATGAGCACATGAGCTCGCGTAGGAGGGACACACCCGCAAAGCAGCCTCGTGAACACAGACAGGCACCATTCCGGCCCCGATTCAGCCCTGTTTCAACCACTGCCTTGTTTGGGCCGATAGCGCATCGGAGTGAAGATTCAGCAGGGATGAGGGAGGAAAGAATGTAGGGTGTGTGTGCATGTTTGTGTGATGGGACTATTTATATCTGTATGTTTGTGTATTAGTGTGTCAACGTTTTGTTTGTAGATAATGCCGCTGATGAGCAACAACACTTCACTGACTTGACTGCTGTTGGTAGTGTGTGTGTGTGTGTGTGTGTGTACTATTAATGTTTCTCTCTGTTTGTGTGTCGCCATTTGTTTGTGGCTAATGCAGGTGATGAGCCACAACACTTCACTAACCTGACTGCTGTGTGTCTATGTATGTGTGTTTGTGTATGTACGTGTGTGTGTGTGTGTGTGTGTGTGTGTGTGTGTGTGTGTGTGTACACATGTAATAAGCAGGGGATAAGCTTACGCACCTTCACTGACTTGGCTGCTGTCTGAGGAGTGTTTGTAATTGATGATCTTCTCCACCAGCTGGTTATAACTGAGCTTCCCCACGGCTGACACCATCTCTAGACTCTGAGGACAGACACAGACAGACACGCTCGATAACTTCACTCCACAGCCCATTATACACAGCAGTCACCAACATGCACCTCTGCACACTCACAATGAATATGGATATGGAATATGCCTGGTGTCCTCTCTATAGAAATAGTAATTGAGACTTCAGACATGTGCAGTGCGTGTATGAATGCAATACTGTGCTCTATAAAGCATTGCTGTTCTTGGAGTGAAACGTGGAAATACTTTTTACATAACAGGAAGATCTAGTTTTCTACCTTTCAAACCACCCACTTATTAGGGCAAATGTTGATTAATGATCAGATTAGAATATCTAATTGGTGGTCTGCCCTTGTTATTTCCATAAATAAAGAATGCTGCTTTACAACAGTCTTATTGGATTATATTATTGGTGTGTGTGTGTGTGTGTGTGTGTGTGTGTGAGATCGCAGACACTGCTGCTCTCTTTCCCACAGCAGAGTGAACTAAAGTAGAACAGCTCTCTCTGATTACATGGTTCTACGCACACCCACACTGCATTCTTTCTTAACACCTGATGTGGGGGAGAAGAAACGAATGGAAACTCATACAAACCAGAGCTTTGGGAGAAAAAAAAATAAACTTATCAATGATTACAAAAACCCTTTGAAACGCGTCCAAGTGGCATTCAAAAATTCCCTGAAGTTAGCTTAGCTTCGCTAGGAAGAGTCACAATGGTTTTTAAACCTTCCGTAAGATCTGGTGGCCACTGGGAGGTTCTATCACCATCGTGCCGTAGATAAAAAAAGCTTCTGTTGAGTGTGCTAAAACTGATAGTCGTTTAGAACGAGTCACAGTCTGTTTTAATGTAAAGTGCAAAAACACAGTTAGTCAGACACGATTAAGTGTCTGTGTTTCTGTTATCACTATATGGTGTGTGTAACCATCAACAACAGCTATTTCTCCTTTTTGAGATAATAAAAACCAAGATGTGATGTCTCAACAACAGGCGTGTGTTTACAGATATTACTGTTAAATTGTCAGCATGACCTTTTTTGCTGGTTAACGCCTCCACCGTTCTCTACACAAAAGAAAAGGAAAAAAATAAAACAGAAGAAGAAGAAAACTACTGAGACAGCAGCCGCCAGACAGCAGCCATATCTGATGGCGGCCAAAGACCATGGCTAAGGCAAGACAACTTAAATGAAGACATTTGAATGGTCCAGCTGATATCCCAGGGCTGAGAATGAGGATGACCCAACAGTAGGGCATACACCAACTGTGTCATTACAGTGCAACACAACATAGGAAGCAAGATTAGCCTATCCCTGGTGCCTGGTGATGATGACATTTAAAAAAAAACAAAAAACAAAAAAAAAAAAACTATGGACCTATGACAGCAGCTGCTTCTGGCATTTCAACTTTATGGACTTCAATTTCTTTGACATGGTATGCACAACGCCTTCATACCAACATAAGTAGATGCTTATTTAATTTAAGGGCCAAACATTTGGCTAATTGAATGCACACAGCACAGCAACATACTCCCGCATTGGTAGATCACTGCATTGAAGTTCTCAGTACAAACAGGCAGTGTGAGATTATTATTTGTAAAAAGAATGGCACGTTGCAAGACACTTTGAAAAAAAGATGAATTATGCCACTTGTAGTCTTGGTTAACATACTACATAACATGACATTAACATACTGTACAACACAACATAGATATTAATATTTCACATTCATAAAAAGGGTGTCAGTTTAAACATGTGTGAGAGGAAGCCCTGTGCACTGCAGGAACCAATCAGTGTCCTAGAAACGCATTCCATTTGAATTATTCTGGTTCTATTTTTAGCATTCTATCATTATAGCAAAACGGATTCTCCTTTTTCACTGACATTTAAGTGACGATTCCTTCATCTGACTTGTAAAACTGTCCTTTCCATGTCACAGTTGCATTTTAAATGCCTTCATTCGCTCTGCAGCTTTGTCCTGCTTGCTTGTGTTTCACAGTAGAAGAAACATCTTGAAAACACATTTCTATGAATGCACAAGGACTCCATATTTGTTTTCAAACAATAAAAATAGAAACGGGATTATCAGGGCTACGCCGAGAGGGGGGTGGGAGAGAAAAATCTTCTTGATGCCGGCATTCTTGATGTAAAACTAATCAGCTTGGCATCCACAGGAAACAGCACATGGTGGGCGTTCTGCGCTTACACTTGAGCTCCAGCAAATGTCAGCGCAAACCAGCAACACCCTTCTATTTCTGCAGCGTCATGCTGCTTCAAAGCCCATGTGGAGTTACAGTTGTCAAATGTGAGCCATTTTGGCACAATTTGTGGTTTTGTAGTATTGTTTGTTTCCATGTGTTTGTTTACGTTTTTGTGTCTGGGGAAACAATGTGACGAAAGGCGGTGAACGAGAACAACGTTCCGTTCTTGCGGAAATTGTGAAACACTTTTCATCCAGCCACCACCATCACTGTGTGTTTTAATGCAACTTACACATCACACACACCATCAGGCCTCCAGTTTTTCCAACTGCACCTGGGCCAAACTAATACATCTAAATCAGTCTGTCTGTCTGTCTGTGTGTGTGTGTGTGTGTGTGTGCGTGTGTGTGTTTGCACTCTCACTGGTGCAGGGCTCTTACCTGGGGATCAACCAGCCAGCCGTGGTAGAGGGGAATGTCCAGCAGGTCAAAGACGATGCACTCGGGCGTGTACTCAAAGTCACACACCCCTGTGAAGCGTACATTCACGTCCAGGCCCGTGGACAACTTGGGCAAGACTGCCATGGCATCACTCATGTTCTGTGTTCACAGGTCAGAAAAAGAGAGAACAAAAAAAGAAAAAAAAAAAGAAAGAAAGAAAAAAAACTTGTTGAAACAAGAACCTACAGCTGGCACACATTTACAATACAGCAGTACATTATCCTGAATTAACCTGTTATCAGTGGCAAATTAAACGCTGATGTTAAGTCACATTATGCAACACGCAAAACAACCACTTAGTGTAGAATTAGTTTATATTAGCATATTCATCTGCAGTTTATTAAAAATCCACTCATTGAAAGGTACCAAACTGCATGGTAGCTTTTCAGCAGAAAATAAATGAGGCCTGGAGGGATGGTGGGTGGGGGGGGGTGGGGGTAAAAGTTTTCTTGGACAGACTCAGAGTTGAACAAAGTATGTTGAGTGCAAACATAATCCCAGACGTCTAAGCCATTTCAACAAGACTCCAGGAGCCGCGAATACTAGGCAGTGATCATAACATTTGTGTTTGGGCAAATAACAGCCCAGTGAGTCACCACGCACACACAGACACGCGCGCGCTCACACACACACACACAGATATCATGTACTGTATATAGTTAACCACGGACACCACAGACAGTTGAGGTACACAAACCACGTCTACACCACACTGGACCTAAAAACTGATAGGTAATCTGAAACACAAACACCTCTCCCTCCAAACACACACACACACACACACACACACACACAAAATGCAGTTCTCTTACATAACACTTACCTGTTGGAAGTTCAGTTCCATGCCCTCATTGGTCTCTCTCGGTTTGATTGACAGCACACATTCACCTGTTACATAAGACAGGAAGACATTCAGATGTGCTTCCTAAACCAACAGCAAGGATATTTTCTATAAAACCTATGTTTTGACTTTGACATTTCTTTTTTTGAACAACCAAGGTAACAAAAGATATTTTTGCATGCCCTGACATTTACTTAGGAAAGAAGATACACCTTAATTCAAATATTTGAAAAACACTGGGCTGGGCTTGGCCACATCCCCAATATAATCCTCCTGTATAATTAAGATATGGGCCAAACAGAACAGAACTGAACCTGAGTTTTTGCCTATCATTATGTCATGTGCCTCAGACCAATCCGTTTTTTTTTCTCAAAGCCATGTTTCCTCCAGCCAGATGGATGGCTTTTCCAATCATCCAGACCAACCAGATTTTCTAAAAGTAACAGTATGGACTCTTGAAATTAAAGCTTCCATGCTAGCCTAACAATCCCCACAGAACAATACAGTGATTCAAATGTGTTTGAATAGAATTGAAAACTCGCTGTACACACAGTGCAAATAACAGTGGCCAATTCCTGGACACCATTGCTTTAAATACATTGATGAAGAATGTTTATTTTATTAAGGTGTTCATCTAAATTGCTGTGCCATTTCGCACTTTGTGTAGCAAGCAAGGTTTTTTTTTTTTTTTTTTTTTTTTTTAAATAGCTTGATACACTGGACACATCTTACCCAGGTGAGCCATCAGGTCTTCGGTGGTGATGACTTCAGTCTGCGGGGGAAGCTTTGCCTAGGGAGGGAGCAGGCAAGGCACAGGTGAGGTCAGTTTCACACTTCCCAAGCACAGCTTGATCATCTATCAGGTTAAAGCAATGCTGCCACTTGGTTTGCACATTGCCTGCTACCTCACAATATGATTGGGCACCGTGATATACAGTAGCATACTGAAAAAAAAACATGTGGATTCTGAATAATGGCCAAATCTACACCACATTTTAATTTGAAAGCTGTTCTTTATACTTCTTTATAATTCTTCATAATGAAAGTCAAAAGCTTAAAAACGCCACAATTCAGGCCCACAAAAATCTTTGCAACGGAGTGAACAAATACACTGAGGTCATCAAAAACTGCTCTTTCTAGTACAACCACCCACTAGGTAGCCCTAATCATTGCAGATTGCAGAATCATGCAGTTTCTATCAGGACAAGAGCTTAGCATATCCTCCTCTCCCAAAAAAAAGAAACAAACAAACAAACAAACAAAAAAAACAAAAACCTCTCAATCTTCACAGCAGGACAGCACTTGCTCATTACAACAGGAATGAGACTATGAGTGGGCTGGTGTAAGTCTCTGCACTGTCCATTTTTCATCACTGTTTATTTGATTTCATGCTGATGGGCACATTTTGTTATCTGGGCTCGTACATGGACTCCTGCATTGCACAGTGTGCTTTGTGAACCACAAGTGAGTTGCTTCAAAAACCAAACTGAGTGCCAAGGAGTAAAGTCTTGTTGACCGAGGTTTCTTAGGCGCTCCACTTGCTCTGGACACTGTCGCTTCACACATTATTTGGTTAGCCTGTGTCAAATATTTATTGACACTGTTGACAGTGAGCAATACAAACAGAAAGCAGTCGTGGTCACTGCACACTAGTCTTGCAGAAGAGTGCCTTTATGAAGACACTTTAGGCTCTCAGGATTCAGGAAGAAGTTTGAGGTAGCCGACTAAGAGATTTAAAGGGTCTTATGCTATGTTTGCAATGAGTTACTGAGTATATTATAAATCTAGAATAAAATCGTGGGTTTGTTTCTGAGTAATGACCTCAATTTCCGCCCAGATTCAGTAGGACCTTGTATAGCCTGTCTGAGCAATGATTTTAAATTAGAGAGAAAAACAACCAATATTAGTAATCCTTTTTGCAATGTCCTTTCCTAGCCTTTTTGACTTCCCTGCATCACAAAACTAATAATTCATGTTTGACAGGTACCCAGTAACAATGTGAATGGCTGAGCGCCAGAAGCCGATTCATTCACACACGTGTTGCTGATCCAAACCAACAGGATTTGCCTGCCAGCCCCCCTGGGGTTCGGCCTTTTTATTTTCAGCCTGCCCGAAAGGATCACACACACACACACACACACACACACACACACACACACACTTTTTCTGCCAGTCTGCCGAAGGCTCAGCACTCCTCCTGCTCACATCTGGCATCATAATCTCCATGACAAAAACACAGCTGACCTTCAGCCAGTCACTAAGCTCATCACAGTCTCAGCCTCTTCCTGGAGAGGCAGACTGTAGTGTTTCTGCATGACCAGAGCATGACCAGAACTCACAATCATCATGTTTGTCTTTTACCCAAAGTTAAACTTCCAGACTGATCCCCTTACTCCAACTTAACTGTTCCATCTTTAGATCTTAGATCTTCACTTTTGTATGTTGGGTGATATGATGTATTTTTATACACATCACATCACTATATTTTTTATGTTATTTAGACTTAGGATACATTTTGTGCATTGTTTGAGCAAACCTCCTTGACTTTATACAAGACCTGCACCCAGATTCCCATTCTTTTCCAAAGTCTGGAACACAATTACTCTCATTTGTAATAGCATGGCCTATTTGTCAAGACTTTCCAAACCTACATCCACACCCCATTAGTCTGATAGTGAGCTGGTCCAGTCTACTCCTCCCATTCACCTAACTTGGACTTGGACACTGACAGTTTTATTTGTTTTTGTTTTTGT
This sequence comes from Sardinella tawilis, assembly GCA_030264315.1. Taxonomy (NCBI): domain Eukaryota; kingdom Metazoa; phylum Chordata; class Actinopteri; order Clupeiformes; family Clupeidae; genus Sardinella; species Sardinella tawilis. The sequence goes on from JASCQY010132859.1 coordinate 9,713, forward strand.
TCAACCCACTCCACTCCAGAAATGATGTATTAGGTTTGAGGTGCACGCAAAGTAAAAAGTGGCTGGTTAAATAGGGTTGTTTCTCTCAAAACTTCACAGATGGCCGTCAGGACCAGTTTAGTGGTCTCCTTAAACAGGACAGCCATGAGGGACATCAAATATGCCCAAGATAAATAAGAGAAAAATCAATCCCACAACAGGTTACTGTGACTGGTACATGACCCAATCCCAAATTCAATCCCAATCGGATATAATGATCATGAGGTGGAGGCATGATGCATTTTTATCATTTTCTTTCCTCAGGATTAAATCCCTTTCAGCTGCAGATGAGTGCAAGAAGGTGGCCATGTCTTTCATTTCAGTCAGTCATTTCCAACAAGGAAACATAACAGTCAGCATAAATTACACTAGCAGACATAGAAATGATATTAAACTGATATGTCATTTTATCTGGATTCATGAAGAGTAATTCATATAGACCACATTGTTTTGCAACTGGCTGCACAATGGATCTGGGGGTTGTGTAATATGAGCAATGTGAGCTTACCTTCCAGCGCAGGAACAGGATGTTCATGATGGCCAGTAGGGGGCAGGGTCCGTTCTCGCTCTGCGTGATGATGGGCGTCTTCTTCTCCTTCCAGGTGATCCACTTCACAAAGTAGTACGCTGGCATGGTTGGCGCCTCGGTCTCCGTGGAAACCCCGCCAGCTGTCGCCGTCGTTGCTGCCGCTGCTGCTCCAGAGGGCCCAGGCGGTAGAGCCTCCTCTGCCAGACATGCCGCTTCCACACCCAAGGACCCAGCGTCCGCTCCCAGGGCCGAGTAGGACGAGGACGGGGGCTCATCCACAGACACGCCGTTGTTGCCCTCAGAAAAGTCCAGACTAGGTATGGAGTAGGAGGCAGTGTCGCCAGACTGGCTCTGGTCGTCACTCTGGCCAATGAGCTCGGAATTCTCTCCGGCCACCTGACTTTCGTGGGTCACATTCGACAGGCCATCGTCCGGCTGGCCGTTCTCCAGAGGAGCAGGGACGGTAGCAGGCTCTGTTGGTTTTGCATCGAGATGCAAGAGGTCTCCAGGTTCCACTAACGGGGTTCCCACTGAAGGGGGATCTTCATCCAGGGGGTACACGTCCTGTCCTCTTTGGTGTGCTTCCTCCAAGCCATCAACTTTCAAGTCTATCTGATCCTGACCCACCACCACACTAGACACTTCGGATTTCATTGGTTGGTCTTCTTTCCCTACACCAGGGGCATTACCCAACACTTTTTCTGAACTGGATTCGGACATTGTGGAAAGGTTTGGTGAAGCACTTCAATCGAGATTAATAAGGCCAAAGTGTTGTTTTTTTGTTGTTGTTCTTCTCAAGACCATAAATAAAGCCCTTTTATTCTGAATGCCAGAATCTTAAACTTTAAGACCCCCTGAGAATTGGAGCTTGTCTTGAAAAGGAGAACGTACAGTTGATTTTGATACTACCACATTTTGATTTACCCCTAAACAAATAAAAGGTCTTGTGACATTATCTACTCACAAGCTGAACTAAAGCTGAACTAAACTAAATGGCTGTATGGCTTCAGCATTTCTTCCCACATTTAAATACTAAAGTTTGATACACAACTCTAGTTAGGGATTAAATAAATTAGTTGGTGGATGTCACTACAGCTCGAGACAAGAGCTACTGCAATGTACTAGGTATATAAACAACAAAGAATTCACAGAATCTCTTTTTTTAACGTTGTTAAATCTCCAGATTATTTATCTGTAAAGTGAACAGAGGCCTTCGAAGGTATAAAACAACGTGTCTTTCACGAAGCAACTACAGAGGCCAATTTCACACAGACCAGTGCTTGTTCTTGCTTTGTGCTTTGCTTTGCAAGGCATAGTGACCTAGCATGGCCCGGACAATGATTAAGCTATTTCAACCGCTTGTGAAGAAATAGGCTATATCAGCGAGAGCAACAGCCAAACTTGGCTTAGAGACAGTTCAGGTTTCAACATGAGCCGTGTGTTTTCCTGAGACTAAATTGCTGTTGGCCTCGACTGCAGCATGGTTGTATCTTCAAAGAATCTGCAACAAACCAAACACCAACAGTCTGACTATCTTCAGTCTTAACATTGTCAAACTTTACTTCACCGACCCACAATTAAAATAAAACACTGACTGAAAATGCTTCCGATGTCATAGAGTTAACTTAGAGAGGTGCACTTTTAAATCTTTAGATTTCTGACAGATGTCATTCAATAAACTAATGAACACTCAACAACAAACTGGTTCTCTCAAAATGCTAATTGCCATTAGCTTTGTAAAATGTATGCTACAAGAGCTTGGAGTTGACTTTGGAAGGCTGACATTAGCCGGCTAAGTTTGTAAAATCATTATTGTAGTGCACAATATCTTTTTAAAACTTCTTTTATTTTTCATTCAGATTTACCAACTATGAGGCAGAAACGTATACTTCCACTAATGAATATAGCATACAGCTACTGATGTTTATTATCTCAAACCCGTTAGCAAATGACTTGATGCCATTGAGTGCAGCAGCAGGTCGGGTGTCAGCCAGCTAGCATGCTAACGGTAACAAGCAATCTAGCTGAGCAGTAACCAGTAACTTGATGATACAGCCAAGCGTTTAGACTCACCATATTTGGCCAAAAAGTGAAGCATGTGATAGTTAGGTTTTTGTCTCCACTAAAAGCTGGATATAAACAATAACACGCTCAGTACATCGTTTCGTACGACAGGTTGTCTGCACTTGTCTCCACTTCTGCGCTCTGCTGAGTTTTCGATCTCTGTGTTGGACGGGTCTACGCAACGCAACCTTGTTTTCACCAGATCCACTTCCTGTGGGACGGCCTTAGTGATGTCATTCATGGGCAATGATTTTACCAAAATGTAGGCTACTATGAGAAATTCATAATCATCATATTAATTATAAATATTTCTCAAAATTAAAGAAGAAATTCGGCGAACCTTTTTAGAGTTGTATTGAATTCAAATTTTGTAACTAGGCTGCACAGGCTACACCCTCTGTTGGTAGGAGGCTGTATTGTTTAAGTACTTGGTGCATCCACAGACAGCTTGCGTCCATATAGTCCATGGGCCAGGGCAGAAGTTGGTATCACCAAAGGTGGCAAAATCTATCAGTGATTTTTGTAATCCTCTATGTCTGAGGGACATGTTTTGGTATGATAACCTTTTCCAAGTGGTAGCTTAGTTGTATTTTTCCTGCCTTTTATACCCATACCCGATGCATCTCACAATACAAGCCTATGCATAGATATAGATGCCTGCAAGGGTGTAGGACAATGGGATATGTCTTAATCT
>JASCQY010132874.1:0-13035 GCA_030264315.1 Sardinella tawilis
AGCACCTCTGCTTGGATTCCCGTTATGTACCCAGTGGCACATCTCAAACATTTGCAAGGGTGTGTGTGTGTGTGTGTATGTGTGTGTGTGTGCGCTTGTGTAACTAAACGGCTTCTTGGAGCAGGAATAGAGATAAGTTGACACCTGCAGTGTGGCTCAGATTGGATTCGCTGCGTTGGCCACTGGGCTTCCCACAGCCTTCAATTACACAACATTAATTCAACATGCTCTCTGCTGCTAATTAATGCTCCCATACTCCCTCCTCTTCCTCCACTGTGTCCGCACCTTTCTTTCTCTCTCTCTCTCTCCTTCTGTCTCCCTCTCCATCTCTCTCTCCTCCTCTCTCTCGCCTCTAGACCTGCAGGAAATCCACCATGGCAGCTCACTCTTGTTTGCTTGCTGTCTTTCTTTCTCCCTCTGCTGTGTCTCATTGAAAGTCTCTTGTTGTCTCTCCTGTGTCTTTGCAGCCTGTGCCCCGTGACATTTGTGTTGATTTGGTCATAGAGGAGCACTTGTTCATTTGTCTAGCACTTTTTCTCTTAGTCTCTAACTCTCTCTGCTATTCCTTATTCACATTCAGGGATAAAATGTATGGAGCAAATGACTTTTGATTGCCCTTTTGCACACGCTATCTCTCTCTCTCGCGCGCACACACACACACACACACATAAGCTCACGCACACACACACACACACACCGCACACAAGCCTGCACACAGCAGAATGATAAGTAGATGAACTCCACTCCGTCTGTAGAGGCTTAAGATGGAAATTAAGCATTACTCGGCAGATCCAGCAGAAGACAGAAGAATCAGCAGCTGTCTGTGTCAGTGGAAGTGTTTGTGTGTGTTTATGTGTGTATATGTTTCAGTGTGTGTGTATGTTTAAGTGTTTGTGTGTCTTACAACCCATCAATATAATGATGAAAATTTTTTTAATTCACTTCACGTTATCATAAAAACACACATCCATAAAGCATTTTTAGAACTAATGTGTGTCTACTCAGCAGTCCCAGTGTCAGACAGTCTATCTATTCTAACAGAGCATATCTAAAACCAATCATGTTTTATGATCCTGGCTGTAGGCCATATTTCGCTTTGTACTGCTGGGACATACAAAAGTTATGGTGGCATTCGTGCATTATTCCGATCCACGTTGTGCCAAACAACTCCCCTTAGCCGCTGTAAATGCCTCCGTGACCCACCGTCTCTCTGGGCTTATTGCTCACTTCTCATACAACCTCTATTGCAAACGCACAGCCTGCAGCTACACAAGATTATTATCAAAGCCTACTACATGATGAGATAAATAAATCCTATAAATATTTTTTGACTCCTATGCTATCCTTTTTAAAAATATATATAACAAGCTGAACACACACACACACACACACACACACACACACACACACACACACACACACACACACACACACAAAACACTCACTTGCACCACAATACAAAGATAAGCCCTCTGTCAAGAGAGCAGAATCTACTGAGGAAACACTAGCGAATGTTGGGGAGAGATAAAACAGCAGCAACACGGCAAAGAAGAGTCAGAGAAAAACACTGAAAGAGAGAGAGGAGAGAGAGAGAGAGAGAGAGAGAGAGAGAGAGAATGCAGAGCAAATTGTAGCGGCCTATGAAAATGTCCAATGTCTATGTGTTTGCCTGTTAGCTTTGAAAATGTCTACTTATACCCAACTTCTGTAGTTCAGTGTCGTGCTGCTTTGCTTACCAAACCTTTTTGGTCCCGTCTGTCGCTAATAAAGAGATAAAAATGTTCCTGTTGCCTGTAATACCCTCTCCAATTACCTAACTGGCACTCACTTGCTATGTTTGACCTTCTGTGTTGTCCATTTACATGCCATTTCACAGAGGACCTGGACATGCATTTGCAAGTCTGATTCATTAGCTCCATGCTAACGCTCCAGTGGGTAGCAGGAAGCCTGGCCTGCTGTAGGCTCAGTTCTGTCACTGGACTCCACAGTGACAATTTACTTCCATGCTGTCATTATCACATCAGCTGTGGCTTTGAAAGCCAATGGTAAAGCAGTGTGATAAGCCATTAGCCTGCTGCTACCTGCTCTAACTGATATGACAGCGAAATAGATTATCTTTCATTTAAGCTTTTAATGTCCTTCAAGGTGCAACCAATCTGAATAAAAATGTATTATCTGAATGTGCACTGAATCAATGATATCAAAACCATATGTCACATGATCATTGCAGACAGTGAAAATCCTTGGCTGTGCCTGACTATAGCCTAGTGTTTATTCCCCCTCTTCCACCACACGCCCTCCTGCGTTCTCCATCACTGGCGTCTCCAAACACTGGGCACGGCACGCACCTCACAAACAGCACCTAAGGAGCTCTGCTGGGCCTGGTGCGGAGAAGATTTACGCTAAGCTAAACTACGCTATGCTACGCTACACAACTGTCTGCCTGGGAGGGTTAGCTTCCATCTGCTGATCCTGTTGCACTCACTAGCAGTCTAGGCTGCCTGCTGACGGTTTAAGCTGTGCAGCCCTCACGCTGGCCGTGTGCATCTCACTGAAATCAGCATCCAGTCTAGTCTGAGAGCACCTTAGCAAAACAGTCCTCCAGCTCTGGTCCCTGGTCCCAGGCAGTGGGGGATTTAGACTGCCTCGTTTGAGCAGGTGTGTGTCCAGAGCCACACCTGAGCCCAGTATTGACTGGCTCTTGTTTGTTTCTCTCGAAATGGGGATCTTCAGAATGGAATGGAATGGATGGTGCAGTAGCCTACTGTATTGGTATTGCATTATTTTTCATCCCAGTTAGACTCTCAGTCAGGGAGGATGTTTGTAGGCCTAGGCTATTTGTGAATGATTGTTTGTTTGTTTGTGTGTGTGTGTGTGTGTGTGAGTGTGTGTGTGTGTGTGTGTGTGTGTGTGTGTGTGTACAGTGTTGATTTATTTTGTTCATGAGAAATTAACGCTTGCTATTGTTGTTGAATATGAACTGTCACATCAAATTTTTATCATTCTGCCAAAGTTGATTTCACCCTGTGACAGTATTATGCAAATGTGCTCTCTCTCTCTCTCTCTCTCTCTCTCTCTCTCACTCTCTCTCTCTCTCACCCCCCACCCACACAGCGACTGCATCCTATAGTCATGTGAAATACAATCTCTGTGAGGTACTGTCTTCAAACAAATATCACCATACCTCAGAATTGAAATATGTCAGCATTTTATCTTCTCTTGATGATCCCATCACTGGTATTGCGTACAAACACTCCACCAAGCCCCCAGGCCCTTTCACTCTCTCTCACACACACACACACACACACACAAACACACACACAGTTTATCTCTCTCGCTTGTTTTTCTTCGCTCTAGTTCTTCCAGCCTATGCCGGTCTTGTGCAGCAATCTAATGGATAAGTGTATTGAGCTCTGCTGTGGGCAGGAATATGAGACCCTGTTTCCAATCGGCCATTAATCAGGTGTGCTGCAGGGGGGATGCTGAGGGGAAGACAGGAGAGGGGAGGGAAAAGAGGAGCACAGAGAGGGAGATCGGAGAAGAATAGGAATGAAATGATGAAAAAGCCAAAGCTAGAAATGACAATATAATAATAGTTAAATTAATAAAGGGGTGCTAATTTGTGCTCTTTGTGCCTTGATGTGTACGCTACTGAATACTTACATTTTGCTTTGGGATAAATAAGGTATCTCTAGCTATAATGAAAGGACTAATGACATAAACTCTTGAGATATATTTATAATTTGTATTAATAAATTGTTTGTAGACACGCAAAGGCTGTTTGTGCACAACTACATGTATGCGTCGATTTCTGCTATGACAAATGTCGTCCCATGGCCCATGACTTTTTTCAGTTTAATTGGATGACTGAGTCACAGGGTCTGACGTACTTCCAGTCCGAGGGACAGGCCTACTCTGTCACAAACAGTTTACTGAAACATGACGATTTGTCCTGAATGTGTTTCTGAGTGGCTTTTCTGTGTTCCTTTGTGTGTGTTGTGCTTTATGTGTGTGTGTGTGTGTTGTGTTCTATGTGTGTGTGTGTGTGTTAGGGAGAGAGAGAGAGAGAGAGAGAGAGAGAGAGAGAGTCTTGTGTGCAGGTGGCCAAACAGGATACTCATCAGTCGTGTTGAAGGCCTTAGTCTGTCAATCTTCCAACAGAGCCCTGCTGCTTGTGTTGTTGCTCACCTTTTTTCTGTCTATTTTCAGACTGAGGGCAGAATTCATTCTCTGAGCCGCTCTCCCTCTCTCTCCGTCCCTCTAACCCCAGTGCCCACAGCCAAGGGCTTGACCTTCTACAGTATTTTATAGCCTATATGTCCTTTTGTTTCTCTTTCTCTCTCTGAGGGCCAAATTCTCCTACAGTATGTGCTAAAGTCCCAAAAAAGCACGAAGTGTAGCCAGTGTACATTTTGCAAATGACTTAAGTCTGTCACTAGAATGTGCAACTGGCTTTATGACCGGTAAGTGACAGGCTTGTCATTTTTGTCAGTAACAAATGACTGAAAAGCGTGCAGCTAAGCATTTTTACAATTAAGCACATGAGATATTTCCACTAAGTGAATTAATTAATGGAACATAACTATTAAAAATGTTTGCACATTTCCAAGGTTGTCAACATGTTCAATTCTGACTCAAACTAAAGATGGGATGTGCTTATCTGAGGCTACATTGGAAATCTTCTTCTCTCCCTGATCAACCATAGTTAATTAAATGTTCAAAATATCAAATCAAGATAAAAATCACTCACCTATGAATGGGCAGGGCTGTAAAATACTGAATGCTGAGCAGTGACTGGGCTGGTGATGTCATTCTCATACCAACTCCCTTAATAATCCTCTGCTTTGCTTCCAGTAACACAGTTGATTCAATAATGTTACTGCTCTGGTTTGGATTTAAATGTGCAATGGTTCCACTACAATATTTTTATTTCAACATTTTCCATACTCTAATACTTTTATTTCCACTTCAATCACAGTCTAAATGCACTGCTTTTTTTTAACACGATTTCATGTTGATGCTGACACGGTGTTTACATGATTTGCTGAGCTTATTAATTGGACCATCGAGAGAGGATGGCAGATTCTGTAGGGACTGTGTGTGTGTGGGATGAGTTCCAAAACCAACACAGTGTCCACGCTCAGGCTGGGTATGTTCAAAAGCAGACAAGTTCACTTGTAACCAGGACTAGAGCTATTCTAAAACAGGGTCATACGGAAGAGGAGAGGAGACGGAGGGAGAGACTGACTGAAAGAAAGGGAGGGAGGGAGAAAAAGTGAGAGTGTAAGAGAAGCATGGAGGATAGAAGACTTTTTCTCGCTGTTTTGGGTCATCTATTCCGGAGAGCGGTGGGCTATATCCGTTTGGAGGACTGGATGCTAACCTACTTAACTTCTCACTGCTGACTTCAACCAGCATCGGAGTGCTGCTGGAGCTTGTTAATGTTAAAACCTCCAGCCCAATATATCCAGCTGCTGATGTGTGCAGGGGAAGAGCCAAGGAGAGCGAGAGAGAGAGAGGACAGACACACAGAATCAGGCGAGAACACTCCACTCCAAACCCTCCTATTCCTCCTCCAGTGATCTATTCCCCTCTGCTCTTAGTTAAACACGGCGGATGAAATATTAATAAAACATCATGTCCCAAAGAAGTAAATGTAACAGTGTGACACACACACACAATCATAGTCCAGCCCAAACTAGCCATGGCAGCTTAGAGGTCCATAGATAAGTTCTGGGTTTATAACTGCACTAGACAGTCCTCTGGGCTATTTGTCAAAGCTCCATGTCCAGCCCAGTAGCCTGCAGTGCAGAACGTGAGGGAGCACATGTGTGCTCTTCAGACATGCACTTCATCATACTGTAGAAAGGTCAGCACTAGAGGTACTGGGCATCGACTAGTGACATTTCACCCACATGTGTTCAGTGGGAATGAGGTGGGATTTTCTTCCCCCCCACACACACACAGAGAGAGAGATGGCCTCTAGAGAAGGATGGGGACATCTGCTCCCCCTCAGACGCCTGTCAAAGCTGCAGCCATGCAGAGCACTTGGGCTAAAAAATGTTGCATTTCAAATCGCCAACAAAGGCCACACATGTTGAAAATTCAGGATGCATGAAGATTTTGTAATGCTTTCAATTTTGGTGCAGTTACACTAGGCAACATAAGGGTGAGGCAAATGAGTTACCATGGTTACAATGTCAAATTCTGTTAATATGCAGGACCGATGAATCCAAATGTTTATATAAAAAAAACAAACAAAAAAAAACACCCTGACTGTTCAACATTAGCATTTAGAGCTTTTGCATTATTCTGTGTGTATGAGTTTCTCTGCCCTTCATCTTAACTCACTTCTGGCAGTTTTAGTATCTCATTCTATAGCCTACATTTCTCTCCCCAGTGAGGATTTACTCATGACGTCCGAGGATGTGGCCTGGAAAGCGGCAACGACTGAAGCGCACGTCAGACCTCAGAGCCACACATCAAATGTAACGACGGCAGCGCTGGAGCGACCTGACTGGGCTTTGAAGTGTGTGCCTCACCCCCCCCCCCCCCCCACTCCCCGTACAGCACGCACCCTTAAAAGGCTTGGAGGAGCCAAACGCTTCCCTGTGTTCCCATCCCATGTCACCCACCACACACATGCAGGGCAGCAGTGGAGAGAGGTTGCGTCTTACAAGCGTCTTCTGCACATGTATCTAATCTACACATCCATGCTAATGAGCAGGACCTACTTGAGCCAACAAAAATGAACGTAGCAACTGCACACAGTTCCACTGGGTTTTTATTAGGTCGGCTCAAGAACAGTAACTGAAATTTATACTACATGTCACTTACAACCCAAGTCTTTTCTTCATCAAAGCAAACTGGAACGGAGTTGACGGAACATTCCAGAAAATAAATCTACACTTTTATGGTAAAACAAAACATACTATAATACTTACAAGTCTTTACACTTTCAAAAAGCAAGTCTACAAACCATCAGGACAATTACACATGCTTTTTGCACAGAGCCACATTCAAATTATATACAGCCACATTCTTTGGCATTAGCATTAAGAAAAGCCATATGTACATTCCAAACAAACTCAAACAAATAAATAAGGAAATAAATAAAACCTGACTTAAGAGACATCCCAACTAGGAGAATGGGTGCTGGTTACTGGGAGGTAAGGTGGTACCAGGTGAGGCCCTACTTGCCGTTGACTGCCACCTCTGCACGTGGGGGGGGCTTCAGACCAAAGAGGTCCCGCAGGTTGGTCTCGGGCTCGACGCGGTGCGGCACCTTGCGCTCGTTGAAGAGGCCCGAGAGGTCGGCCTCCAGCTTGGCGCGGCGGGTGAGGCGCATGCGCACGGCAAACAGGCCGCGCAGGTCCTGCTCCACCAGGGCGTGCTGCCCGTGCCCATCTAGACGCTTCTGCCAGCTCTTGCTGGAGCGCCGCTGACGCCGCTGGGGGGGGGGGGGGTGGAGAATGGACCACATGAGACCGTTATGGCTGAGGGAAAGAGACGCAGGCAACACAGACAGCACTGAGAAACCAAACCCAATTTTGTGGCTAACTAAGCTCATCACTGGAGCCCGTGAGGACACACACACACACACCTCAGAGAGGAGAGCGGAGATTGAGCTGTGCAGTGGAAAAGTGATCGCCATCTCATCAGCCCTCTGAAAGGGCGATCAGTATTCCAGTCTGTCTGCAATGATGCAGAGCTCCAAGAATTATAACCCTGACTGGCTTACATGTGAGTCAGACACACACCTTGGCTCACGCATTTGTGATTCACGCCATGCGAATGCGTGTGGACAGGTGACAGGTGAGTTTGAGTGCGAATAGATTCAATCTCGTGTATGAGCAACGCTGTCCCACTCTGCAAACACTCGTCAGCCATCTTATCAGACCGACGCGGGCAGGCGGCGAATTAACATTCATGGCCATCTGCATGTGCGGCTGGAATGGAAAATGAATACGGGTGGCAATCATTCCCCGCCCCAGCGCACAACATTTGCCATGACTTTTGGCCAAGTGCCCAACTAGTGGGCTTTTTGGGGCAGCTCGTGAATTTCTCTACATTTTGAGACGGGCTGAGAATTGCAATAGAAAAACTGGCAACTGCTGCCAGCTCCAGAGATTTGAGCATCTGACCCCAAACAAGTCAAACCTCCAGTGGGCCTCATCAGCAGTGGCTTCCTGCGCCCTACATCTAGGAGCTGCATAACACCATTGACCTTTAGCTCTGCCATCACCAACGCTGGGACCTCCAGGGGTCAGGGTTTACTGGGCATATGGGAGACCGATGGAAGAACTTGCGCTAGTGTGCGTCTTACTGCAGGCAAGCACAAATTGACAGTAGTCCTGAGGAGTTCTGAAGTGAGGGATTTGGGGTCGTCATGCTTGGCATGTAACTAGGCCTGAAAACAGCCAATTGTGCTCAAAAGCAGCGCTTCAAGCTAAGATGGTTTTAGAGGACCATTTCTTTCTGGGGGAGATAAAGGTCACACACAAACGCGCACTACTGTACACTAGTGGAAGGAGAGGAGTGGAAGAGTTTGCAGGGGAGAGACGGTAGTAGGTCTCACCTTGAGCATGGCAGCATCTGGGTCATGGTGTAGTAAGTGTCGCGTCAGACTCTCCTGTGAGAACAAAGAGGGTCAGGGAGCAGCCAGCCAAACACACACACACACAATGTACAAGAGCAGCCAGGCTTACAGCCAAATATAGAAACCAGTCTGCAAACAGAGAGAAGGCAAAGTACTTCAGACAGACGATATTTGCTTATTGTACAAAGACATGAGCCCCAAGTAGGCAGGTACATATAACATGTTTACCACAACTCTAAACAGAAATCCACCAGTAAACCGTCTTGCCCTCCCTTAACTCCCAAGATCAATTCCCTGCACAGTCAAAACGGCAGTTTACAAGAAAAACGGGATTAGCCAATGTTCATCATTCCACGCTCATAGTACAAAAGCAGTCATTGGACAAACAGAATTACATTTCCCATTTGACGCAGAGAGTGAAGAATGCAAATTCATGCCCGCTAACCTCAAAGCCTTGATAAAGCCAGCGCGGCACTGGGATGGAATAAACATTGAGCCGGGGCGCTCCACATTAAGGAACAAAACAAATTAAAGCCACCGAATGGGGAGGGGGGGTGAAGGCAATGAAGAGCCATGGACTAGACTCTGACTAGACTCAATTTGAACAAGTGGCCGACACACAAAGCCCCGTGCATGTTAATGGCAGCGGTGTGGACACGGGAGTCAATTAGAGAGGGCGCCCACCGCAGCGCAGTTTGAGCTAGAAGGGAGCATTAGGGGACAGGGAGAGAGAGCCATGACTGACTGACACTGGTGAATAATGAAACGCCAACCCCCCCCCCCCCCCCACACACACACACACACACACACACACACACACACACACTCCTCCTCCACCACCCCCCTCCCTCTCCTGTGGCTGTCCCCAAGCTCAGCCTGCTGCTGTATGTCTTCATTTCCAATTCAATCACATGCAAACAGGGGCTGGGAGGGGGGGTCCCAGGGGATGTTGGGTAATTAGCTGGCTCTTTATAGACCTGTGTGTGTGTGTGTGTGTGTGTGTGTGTGTGTGTGTGTGTGTGCGTGTGTGTGTGTTTCGGCCTAGGCTGTATTTGTCATAGCATCTTTGTGTCAGTGAGACTCACGGGAGTTTAAAACACTGGACACACTGCTGCTACAGGTCCTGTCCTGGTGCCCGCAGATGTAGTGTCACACATGCCAATAGATGCCTAGTCATGTAGTGTCACATGCCAATAGATGCCTAGCAATGAATTGTCACATACACCAATAGACGCCCAGAGATGCTAGTGCCACGCGCCCATAGATGCCTAGAGAAGTACATTAGTGTCACACATGCCCGTAGATGCCAAGATATGTAGTGTCACACACGCCAATAGATGCCCAGATGTGTTGTGTCACACACGCCAATAGATGCTCAGAGATGTAGTGTAAGACACGCCAGCAGATGCCCAAACATGTAGTGTCACACACGCCTTGGTTGCCTAGAGATGTAAAGTGACACGCCCGTAGATGCCCAGAGATGCCGTTTCTTATATGCCAGTAGATGCCCACACATACAGTAGACATTCATCGACACAAAGGCGTCTGTCTCCGTAGGCTTTCTGCCATGGACCTGCCAGTTCGCATTTTCAGGCCATTCGGATGAGGAAGCAGTCATGCCCAGGGGGAACAGCTGAGACATGCATGTGTGTTTTCTTTTCTTTTCTATTCTTTTCTTAAGAGCTATTTTAATTTGACAGGACAGTAGAGAGTGGATGGGAGGGAGAGATGGGGAAGGATCGGGACCAAACCCTGGTCCCTGGGTTTATGGTATAATGCCTACAGTGGCCCTCTTTTCTTTGTCTGCTTATTAAAGGAGAAATGGGGTGCATACTGATAACTATGTTATCTGAATGGAGCATAGCAAAATTAAACTGAAAGTAAGTTACTATGCCCCATTCATGTATTAGTTGCCGGTTCAGTATTTAATCTATGCCGCGACAAATGTTCTCGTTCTTTTTACGACTGACAGCTCTTGGTGTCCTCATATCACAGGGGTAATGATTGATTCACACCAAACTTCCCCTTTAATTAAAGGGTTACCTGGTCCCCAGGTTTATGGTGTGACGCTTTAGCCCACGGCAGTCCTGTGTCTCCTTTGTCTGCTTATTAATTGCAGCTGGTCCTTAAGAGTGCGTTTACATTATTGCGCAACGCGCAACTACCCCCGGACCTCTGTGTTAATTTGTGTCGCATTCGCACGGGCAAAGCAATTCTCAGAATTTACAGACATTCTGATCGGATGTGTCGTAATTTTGCCAGGAAAAGGGAAAAGGCACGCGCAATTACAATAACAAATTCACACCTGTGCATTGGTAAGGGATGAGAGAATTACCCCTGGATGTCTGTTTTTCACCGAAATACAGTAGGTAATTTGCGGCGGAATTATTACAGCGCAAATTACAGACATGGCACATTCGCACAGGATTAAAAACTCAGACGTTCTCCGTAATTATTCTGAATTACCACAATTGGTCCACAGGTAAATTTAGTCCCGTGCGAATAGGGCTTTAGAAACCCACAGAAGTGAGAGGGAGCAAAGCCCCCTCGGACATGTCCTCCCCGTGCCTCCTGTAGAGGAGGTTCACCACCAGAGCAGATATGGGTGCCACTGCCAGGCCTCACCATGCGGCATCAAAACCTTCAGGACCGTCCCCAAGTCTTGCCCTCTGTGATATTAGTCTTTAAATTATTAAAATTCAGGGAAATTGATTCTTTTATTTTTGATGATTGCATCCCCAGTCTGGAGCCGCTCTGCAGAGCCTTTGGGATCAAAAATTCATACAGGTAAATCAGAGATCTGCCTCTGTACTGTGTGTTTGTGTGTGTGTGTGTGTGTGTGTGTGTGTGTGTGTGTGTGTCTGTGGCCTGTTGATTTTGTGTATGTGTGCGTGGCTCAATGACTGTGGGTGTGTGTGGCTTGATGACTCTGTGTGTGTGTGTGTGTGTGGGGGGGGGTAGTTTACACTAACTTGTAGTTTTCAAAGTGCAGTCATAGTGACAGTAAGAAGTGTGTGTGTGTGTGTGTGTGTGTGTGTGTGTGTGGAGCTGGGGTAATGAGACATCATCTGAGAGAGTGATTAAGGGAGGAGACTGAAAGAGAGAAAGAGTGTGAGACAAGATGAGGACAGAGATGGAGAGACTGCAAGTCAGAGAGAGACGTCGAGGGAAAGAGTAAAATAACATAGTACAGTATGTGAGTAAAACAGAGAATGATGAATGATATAGGGGGATAGATGGAGAAACACAGAGAGAAAGAATGATAGAGGGATAAGTGAAGAAAGAGAGAAATGATAGAGGGGATAGGCAGAGAAAGAGAGGATGATGGGGCGATAGAGGGAGAGGCAGAGAGAGAGAGACTGTTAAAGGGAGAGAGGGAGAGACTGAGAGAGATGGGAAAGGATAGAGGGATAGAGGGGATAGACAAAGAGAGAATGAATAGGGGGATAGAGGGGGTAGGCAGAGAAAGAGAGAGTGATAGGGGGATAGAGGGATATACAGTATGGAGAGGCTGAGTATGTCTTTGAGATGTACTGTAGAGACAGAGAGAGGGATGAATGCAGAGGAGAGGGAGAGAGACGGAGTGAAGAAAGAGAGACGAGGAAAGGAAGGGGAAATATGCAGCAGCACCATCATGGCTTTTTCAATTTCCTGCTTTTATTAGCCAGTGATTCATCCATCGGAGCAGCTCACTTCATTTAGCCTCACATGTCCAGTGTCATCACACACACACTCACACACACACACACACACACACACACACACATAGCAGTAGTCCAGTGTCTTCACACACTTACACCTCTCCAAACATTGGTTGCATTTGAGACTTGAGTTCCAACCATTGGCTGCATTTGAAATGTGAGCTCCAACCATTGGCTTCATTTGAGATGTGAGCTCCAACCAATGGCTACATTTGAGATGTGAGCTCCAACCAATGGCTACATGAGCTGCAACTGAGAGCAGTCTTCTGTGGACCAGTCTGGAGGCAACATCACAGTAGCGTGTGTGTGTGTGTGTGTGTGTGTGTGTGTGTGTGTGTGTGTGTGTGTGTGTGTGAGGGCATCTGATTCATTATTTGGCTACTTTAAAATTAGTTCCACATCTATGTCACTACATTTTACATCAACCACAACTCCCCAAATCTTGATAACATAGAAATCAATCGCTAAAGCAAGCCACCAGTCTGCCTCATCGGTTCTAAACGGAATCACTAGTTGGGCCTGTAGGGAATTTGAGGAACTGCCAATAGTACTCCTGAATTCCAAGCATCATGTCCATCTGGGCCAATCAGAATCCACCAGTCAGATGTTCATTTCCTAATTTGGGGCCCTTTATATTAGCCTGGCGACGCCATCCTAAGTTCTCCACCAAATGCTTTGGGCTCCGTACATAGTCTGGCTAAACAAGCCCAGCTCGGTTCGCTCACGGTTTAGCCA
>JASCQY010132889.1:0-13034 GCA_030264315.1 Sardinella tawilis
CTCTGTCTGCTCATGTCAGCATCATCCTCCAGTGTATCTGTTAAGATGTGACCTAAGTATTTTGTGGCCTTAGCTACAAAATAACAATAATAATAATAATAATAATAATAATAATAATAATAATAATAACAATAACAATAACAATAATAATGGTATTATTATTATTAGTAGTAGTAGTAGTAGTAGTATTATTAGTATTATTATTAGTATTATTATGTCATCTAGGACAGTGTTTTCTAACCTTGGGGTCGGAATTCACACACAGAGACACACACACACACACACACACACACATACCTGGGTTATTCCTGCACCCTCCAGCTGTGGAGCCCACCCTCCAGTTGCCCTCATACTGGTAGTGGTTCCAGCGTCCCACCGTGTCACTGGTCAGAGCGTCTGGGGTCAGGTTACAGATCTCAAGCCGAGAGAACTGACGGATGAAGTCAGAGTAGGCCATCCTGGAGGTCAAAGGTCAGAGACAGAGTAGAGGAGAAGAGATATCAGGGGTTTGAGTAATGGGCCTACATGAGAGAGAGCAGAGAATAGACACATCATCCCTCTCTCTCTCTCTCTCTCTCTCTCTCTCTCTCTCTCTCTCTCTCTCTCTCTCTCTCTCTCTTTCATCCCTTTCTCCTCACCAGAACTCCCCATCCTCAGCAGAATGGTCCAGCTTGCTTTTCTCCTCTGGTCTCACACGGTCCCATTCACTTGAGCTGTGAACAAACAAAAAAAAATGCAAATAGTTACCATACTATTTACCTCATCATTTACACAACCCATTTTCAGGATTTGATCCAAGCATTATCTGACATCTGAGAAGATAACTTAGCCCTGGAAATTGTGGTATATGCTAAGCTATCCTGCTAACCATGCTAAAACGGGTAAGCTAAGCTGATGTCCTTGCTAACCATGGTGTAATAGGTAAGCTAAGCTATCCTTACTAATCATGCTAAAACAAGTAAGCTAAGCTATCCTTGCTAACCATGCTAAAACGAGCACTGCTCACTTGTCGCTCCAGGCCCCACTCCACTCCACCTGCCCCCAGGGGTTCCTGATCCGCACCAGCTGAACAGGACTCCCGTACAGGTGCACCTTTAGGACAAACAGAGCACACACTCAGCGCAGTTAGAAAACTAGTCATTTTATAGTCCTTTTAATAGTCCTAATAAATAATAATAATAAAAAATAGTCCTTTATGCTTTAGCAGTATAGCCATAGCAATATTATGCTTTTATTTTATATTTCATTGCTATCTGGTTTTTTGTTTGTTTGTTTGTGTTGATGTAAATGTGATGTTAATGTTCAGACATGTTAGTATTATATTATTCGTAAACATCTAGGCCAACAAAATCATTTCAAATGAATAGGCTATGTCTGCCTACCATCTGTAGGCCTTAACCTCTAGGGGGTGCTCACTATAACCTGTCAGAGGTGTGTCTGACCACATGATACACTGGGGCCTCTTTGTCCCTCTTTGGAACATTAAAGTTTATTTTGTTTGCTTGTTTGTTTGTTCATTTGTTTGTTTTTGTTGATGCTAATCTGATATTAAGGGATAAGACACCTTATTTTGGGAATTTCTTATCTGTAGTCAACCCCTTGTTGAACATGAAAATACATGGCATTTTTTATGTGTCTGCAATGCCCAGTTTGATAGTGCAAGCTTATTTAACATACCAATGCAAGTCTATGGTACCAAACAAAACATCATAAAAAAACTGATATTTAATCCGTCACGTGGACACTTTTAGCTTGATGCTAATGGTACCATTTACTTCCAGTGATTGTGCTAAGCTATGCTAATAATGTCAATCTAAGTACTGAACACACTGAGAAGAACATCATATGTGTTTTCTTGAATAAATGCATAATGCAAATGCAAAAAAAAAAAAATAATATATTAAAAAAAGGTGGCGTGTTCCTTTAATGTTCAGACATGTTATTGTTCTACCTGTAGGGGGTGCTGCACTATAACCAGTCCGGTAACCACATGCTACACGGGGGCCAGTACAGTACCTCTTCTGCTGCAGTGACCGAGTAGGCGTGTCCCTTCACCAGGTTCATAGCAGTCTTTGCCTCGGTGTCATACACACTCGTGATCTGCCACATAAAAGACAACACAGTGTATATTAGTCTATATCTCACACACACACACACACACACACACACACACACACACATACACACACACAAACACACAAAGACACACACACACACGTGTATTATAATTAGGATTTGTAGTATTATTGCCATTTAGAGCTGAATCTGCATGTCTGTCTTATCAAGTCTATCTGTCTATCTATCTGGCTGACTGTCGAGTTTGCCTTTGGATATTCTGTCTACAGTATTTGTCTAGTTGTTGTGGTTTTCTGTCTGTCTGTGCTGCTGTATATATGTCTGTCTGTCTGTCTATAGTGTTGCCTGCCTGTCTGTCTATCTGTCTATCTGTCTGTGGTGTTGTCTATCTATCTGTCTGTGGTGTCGTACAGTATATCTGTCTGTCTGTGGTGTTGTCTGTCTGTCTGTCTGTCTGTCTGTGGTGTTGTCTGTCTGTGGTGCCTCACGTCTATGGAGCAGCCCAGCAGAGAGCCCAGGCCGAGGGCCTTCTTCATGAGTTTGTAGAGGTATGGAGGCGCTTTGGTCAGGTCGTACGCCTCAGCGATGCCCCCGGTGAAGTCCTCGAAGCCCTCAATCGTGCTGCCTCCTGTGAGAGACTCATAGCACCCGTTCACCCTATGAATGTGCACACACACACACACACACACACACACACACACACACAGAGACACACACACACACACACAGATAGACAGACACACACAGAGACACAGTAATTAAAATAAGTAATAAAATGTCCCAAAGGTATGTGGATACAACAGTGAAATTTGAATTTGCTCCATACTAAGTATGTACAAATTTCACTAGGCATAAAGGCATAAAATAACACATAGCTCTTGGCGCGAACGTACAGTGACTGTGATGTCACAAAGGCCCTTACTTGGCATAGGCCTTCTCCAGTAGGGCGCTCCAGAACTCGGAGCCCTCTTCTGAGTGGACAAACAACAGCTCTCCATCCCTCACCGGCAACCGGTCGTCAATGACAACATCTACCCACTCACCGTACTGCCAGAACTGAGGGAGGAAAAGAAAGAATGAACAAAAAAAAACATCAACATTAAAGGTGGGGTATGGAATTCGACTTTTTGGCCGTTTTTGCACAATTGTTGGAAATCCTCTTCATCACCCACTCACAGCCACTGAGTTGGAAACGCTGATAAAAATTAAACATGACAATAATCTGTTTAACGTGGCTGACAGGGCTTGAAAAACTATAACCAATCATTTGACAGACCAGCATTCCCCATTGGACAGTTGCATGTCAATCAAATGATCGTACCCAACCATTGGAGGAAAGGGGCAGGAATGTGGGTGGGACCATTTTTCAAAATCTGACAGTGTTTGAGAATTCCATACCCCACCTTTAAGTAGGCTAACAACAAATAACTGTCACATTTGAAAGACTTTTATCGTCTCTGTAAGGAATGTCTGGCCCCTTACTCTGAGAAGTGACGCAGGCAGCCATGGGCCCAGAGAAACAACCTGTATTCAGTATTCCACGTGAACTATCCATAGTCGGTGTGCACTGACGGCACTAAAAACCTGTTAACAGACATGAATTTCAGTGTCTATGAACTCCAGTGGCGCAATCGGTTAGTGCGCGGTACTTATAAGGCAGTACAGAAGCTGAGCAATGCCGAGGTTGTGAGTTCAAGCCTCACCTGGAGCAAGTCTTTAGATACTGACCAGAACTTGTGTCATTAGGTGGGGAGAGTGTGACATACTCATATGGTTGGGAAAAAAAAAAACGACATGCCATTTTGATAATATGATCCCAGGACGTTTGGTGGACCAGTTCAATGTGCTGCTCTTACAGGATCACACATCCGAGGGACGGAAACCATTGAGGGACTCAACGATGGGCAACAAAAGGCAGAGAACTCGTGTGCCACAACCAGTATTACTGAGAACTTGTGTCTCATGGGAGCTCTCATGGGAACAACAAGGAAGGAGGCCTTTCGATGTTGTGCCTTGGCTAATTGTGAGAATTTGGTGCAGACCAAATAGGGCCTTCTTGGAAACACCATTGTCAGTCTTTGGCATAAATCGTTTAGTCACAGCTCTGCATAATCAAAGAACTTTTGAAGCGTCTGATACACTCTCATTCCAGCACCTTCAGGCCTTTATGCTATGCACTGTACCCAAAGAACCTCCACTTCCAAATGTGAACAAGATTTTACCACAGGGATTACAAAAAAAAAAAACATGCCATGTAAACACTGAGGCAAGCTCCAGTGGCGCAACCGGTTAGCGCGCGGTACTTATAAGGCAGTACTTAAGCTGAGCAATGCCGAGGTTGTGAGTTCGAGCCTCACCTGGAGCAGGTCACCTTTAGATTCTCAGCTTGGTGGAGCAGTCCATGGAGATGTGCTCATACTGACATGAGGACATTAAAGACCTAAAGGCAACCAACTCCACAATAGCTCAGTGTGGCTCTACCAACACTTAACTATGCGAGAGAACCTAAACAATCAATTGTGGCAAAATCGTTTATAAGGCAGTACTCAGGCTGAGCGATGCCAAAGTTGAGAGTTTAAGACTCACCTAGAACATACAAAGTTTGTTAAAAAAAAAGACATAAGGGTACTCTCTCATGAGATGCATCAGGGGATTAGTTGGGCAACATCCGCAAAAAGAGTGTGAGTGCATCCACAAAATTGAAGTAACACAAATTACTTTCAGTCAATAATACAACACTGCTGTTTTCTATGGCCTTTCTCTCCAAATGTTGGCTCCACTGGCGCAATCAGGCGTGAGGGGACAGGATGGATGTGGTTGGGTTGGGATGGGTTGGGTTGGGGGACCATAGGCCAATAGCCCAGACGACCCCAGACTGCAGAGAGAGCCAGAGCCCTGCATTTAATGCGCTCCAGTGGCAAGTTAGCTTTAGCATTCCTCTCTGCATTGTACTAACTTGTCTGTGCACGCAAAAAAGAAACTGGCTTGATCAATACTGAACCTGTAAAGAGTTTCGTAGCACCTGAGGAAAAGGTATATAGCATAATTAAGCCATTTAAAAATTCAAAAACATAAAGGCAAAGGCTGAGGTAGAGAGAGACTGCCGATTAATTTGACTTTGCTCAGCTTCAGTACTGCCTTATACAGTACGTACCGAATGATAACTGATTGCACCTCTGGAGCTTTGCTCTAGAATCTAGAATCTTTCATCAACATTCTACATATAGAGTTTTCTCACGCTGCTGGAGACCACCATCAGTGTCAGACATTAAAAAAGTAACATATTAGGCCTACTTGTGATAGTTTGACATATTCAAAGGCAGCTGTGACTAAAAGCCACCCTACACAGCACATAATAGAACAGTCTCTCACTGTGACGAGAAAATCGCACCCACAGGGTAAACCACACATGCTGTTTGACACTCGTTTCCTGTGTCTCCTCTCCTGTGTGTAAAACATGGACTTGGAGCGGTGGAGGAGTGTTCTACAGTGAGATGTGTTTTGTAGCAGATCCACACAAGTCTCTACAGTGTTACTTCCAGGGGTCACGACCCCGAGACCTGTGAACAGGGCTCCATTTGTTTTGCATAGAAAGCTCCAATGGAGGTGATTTATTTACTGTATTGAGAAGACTACAGCCCCCATCTGCCGAGAACAAATCAGAGCAATTTGATATGAATCTAGTTTTCTTCTTAAATGATTGACTTGGCATGAAGAGGTCTTTTGCAAAAACACTGTATAAACCGTTTAAATACTATTTTCTTTCCTTTTTTTTCTTTTTTTCTTTTATTTTCAGGTAACATTGGGATGATTGCAAATGGATTAATGCTTACACGGACCTGGTTTGTCCTTACAATTCAACAACAAAACATTGTTTTAACTGTTATGCCAATTACCTATTTAATAGAAAATACAGCTGATAAACCCAACATCAAGAACCACGGATGATATCTTGACTATTTCAGTGTAGCCCATCTCCATTATGACCTTCATTTGACTTTCATATTTGTTTGACTGTATGCCTTTGTGTTTATGAAAGCAAACGTCTGTGTTACAAGCTGTCACACCAGGATAGAAACCCGTCACGCATCATCCACCTTCACATTGTTTCGCTTCATGCAACGTGTCTGAACCCCAACCATAGGCTTTTGTCTGCTCCATGGCGGCGGGCAAATATTTTGTTTTCTGCTTCAACCAATCACTACTGTTTGGTCCATCACCTGACACCAGGAATGGAACTCTTTGGCATCAGCTCAACCAGAGAGGTAAAAGCGGAGCGAGGGGAACAAACATCCGTTAAATTCTGTGGTCTACAGTATTTTCACTAGGTGGGGGGGATTCCCCTTTATGCAGACCAAAGTCGAGCCTTCATCGAGCTAATACAAAAGATCGGTTAAAAGTTTATTGTGACGTGCCAATTTATGAGACTGGAACTATTCATGTTTGCTCCCATTGTAATGTATTGTGTTGCTCTATCTTGGTCAATATTCCATGATCTTTGGCTAAGCTGTCAAACGGGAGCGACCAATAAGCAACTGACCTGGAAGTGAAAGATGCCGGCGTAGTCGTCTTGGAAACTCTGATCCTGAGGGACCACGCGGGCCAGGATGTCCTTGTCCAGAGTCAGCGAGGCAATCGCCGCCAGCAACCAGCAGTCACCTAGCAACACCAGAGCCCATTGATAAGCTTTCAGTATTTACACATTGACCATACACACACTTACAGACAGATGGAGAGAGAGAGAAAGACTGGGTCATAGTCTGATTTGAAGCAGGTGGATTTGTGATTAGGAGATGCATGTGTAACGGATGCCAGCTAGCTTAGCTCGGCTTAGCTCAAGAACGCCCTCAGTCTTTTGACTGAGAGCCTGGGCTTTTCAGTCGAGTGGATAGGGCGTTCGCCTCCCAATCCAAGTTGCTGTGTTGTTGTGAGGTCGCGGGTTCGAGTCCGGGTGTGTGCAGGGCTGAACTAGCGCGGATGACCTCGGTTACACATGGACCACACACAATATGTATGTAGTATTTATCGGTCTTTTTATCTCCTGTGCACAGAAGTAAATCTCTCTTTCACACACACACACACACACATTAATGGGTGGAGTAAGCACACTCACTCACTAACAACCTGTGTCTGTGTTTGCCAACAGGAAGCACATCATGGAGCCAAAAACTTACATGAGTAATCTGTGTGTGTGTGTGTGTGTGTGTGTGTGCGCGCGCGTGTGTGTGTGTGTTTGTGTGATTTACTTTTCTGTGCACAAAAGATCTGACAGATTCCCATGTGAAGAGTAAATATTGTATGTCTATGTGTGTGTGTCTGTGTCTGTGTGTGTGTCTGTGTGTGTGCGTGTGTGCGTGTGTGCGTGTGCGCGTGTGTGTGTGTGTGTGTGTGCAATCGTGTAACATGGCATCCACCACAACACAATCTATTACAGTCAGTCAGTGTGTGTGTGAGTAAGAGAGAGAGAGAGAGTATAGACACGAGGTTTATATCTCAGTGGACTTACTGGGCGGTGTTACTGCTGCACCTGCACTATTACAGTAGGTGAGTGTACATGGGTGGTGAGTGTTTGCAGGCGTTGCCGTGTCGGACACACCAAAGGTTAATAATGGCGTAACTCATTCTCCTACTAGTGCCTGGCCCCGAGGATCTCCTGCAATGTGACAAAATTGGTTGCAAGCAAGTAGCTTACCAACCAAAGCAGATGCTACACACACTGATGGCTTATGTGTGCTCCAGTGGCGCAATCGGTTAGCGCGCGGTACTTATAAGGCAGTACTGAAGCTGAGCAATGCCGAGGTTGTGAGTTCGAGCCTCACCTGGAGCAGGTCGTCTTTAATCGCAAAACTAAACCTACAGCACACGCAAAACATTCTGTATAAACAAACAAAGAAATAGAGGAGTTGTGAATATTCTGTATAAACAAAAATATGCACACAGTCTTTACTGCTCAGGCTGAGCAATGAACCATAGCATGTCAGAAAAATCTATCTGAGGAACACCTGGTGTCACCTGTTGCTCTTTGCTGACTTGAAGCTCTATGACTATGCATTCCTACTGGTTTCGCTGGCCATGTACCAGTCATTTCCAGCTTACATGCCACCCCTAAGCCATCAGCTCTCGACTGTCAAAGACTGAACAGGCGTGAGGTTAGGTGAACGGCAAATAGGCGACCCGGTCCGCAAAGAGAGCCAGAGCCCACATGGTATCTTTCAAGACTCTGTACTCAGGCTAGTGATTCGTAAACCCTATCTCACATTATTCGAAAACAATGTGCAGCAAGGCTCCAGTGGCACAATTGGCCAAGTAACTGTCCACAATTAGTTTGTGTCGCTCTAAGTTTACTATGGAACAGAACTGTAAACAATGTGCCATGTTACATGGAGAACTGTGTGCTCCAGTGGCGCAATCGGTTAGCGCGCGGTACTTATAAGGCAGTACTGAAGCTGAGCAATGCCGAGGTTGTGAGTTCGAGCCTCACCTGGAGCAGGTCACCTTTAATCAAAGAACTGAGCCTAGACAAAACATTGTGGATAAACAAACAGAGGAGCTTTAACATTCTGGATAAGCAAAAATATGCACAGAGTGTTCACTGCTGGGGCTGAGCAATGACCATAGCATGTCAGAAAATTCTATCTGAGGAACAGCTGGCGTCACCACAAGCTCTTAGCCAACATGAAGTGTCTTATAGTTCTATGACTATGCATTCGTGTGGGTTTTGCTGGCCAAGTACCAGTCGTTTCCGGCTTACATGCCACCCTAAGCCATCAGCTCTCGACTGTCAAAGACTGAACAGGCGTGAGGGGACAGGAGGGGCCAATAGATCAGACGACCCCGGTCCTCAGAGCGAGCGAGAGCCAGAGGTGCAATCGGTTAGCGCGCGGTACTGAAGCTGAGCAATGACAAGCTTGTAAGTTCCAGCCTCACCTACTAGAGCAGGTTGTCTTTAAACGCTGTGCTAAACCTGGACATCCTGAAAATATCAATCAGTAGAGCTGTGCGTACCATGAACTTATCCTCAGCTGTCTTGAAAAGTTACTGACTCCCAAAGTCTACCCAAAAGTGAATCCATCATGTCAACTCGAAAGCGAATGCTAGGTTGTAGCCAGGTCATCCTTTATCGCTGTGAAGCCTCACCCTGGATAAGCAACATGTCTGCCAGTAGAACTCACTGAACTGAAAAAGTGGCAGACTGGTGTCACCAGCCATCTTAATGTTTGTTTTTGAGGGTTTGGCTATTAGACCAACTTAGTATTGATGAGCTCATGATCGGCCATTTTGTGACCTTGGCGACGTTCCCAGTTGATGTTTTCATGCCAGTTAGGTCTTTGAGGGTTAAGACGAGTTAGGTTTGAGTGGGCCATGGGAGTCGGCCAACCAGCTAACCAGAGGACCCTTGTCTGCAGAGAGAACCAAAGGCAGGTCCTTCAGTTTGCTCCAGTGATGCAATCGGTCAGTGCACGGTATTTATAAGGCAGTACCGAGAATGTGCAATGCAGAGTTTGTGAGTTTGAACCTCACATGGAGCAGGGGATTTTGCATCTAAAAAGACTCTGTACTCAGGCTAGTGATTCTTAAACCCTATCTCACATTATTCGAAAACAATGTGCAGAAAGGCTCCAGTGGCACAGTTGGCCAAGTAACTGTCCACAATTAGTTTGTATTGCTTGAAGTATACAATGGAATAGAACCGTAAACAATGTGCCATGTTACATGCAATGCTGTGAGCTCCAGTGGCACAATCGGTTAGCGCGCGGTACTTATAAGGCAGTACTGAAGCTGAGCAATGCCGAGGTTGTGAGTTCGAGCCTCACCTGGAGCAGCAGGTCACCTTTAATCGCAGTGCAGAACCTGCACACAACCTACACATTGTGGTTAAACAAACAGAAGAGCTTTGAACATTCTGGATAAGCAAAAATATGCACACTGCTGAGACTGAGCATCGCCTGTCAGAAAAATCTATCTGAAGTAGAGCTCTTGTCACCAACTGCCTCTTTGCCATCTTGAGGTGTGTTTTGTTCTATGAGTTTTGGTTGTTGGTCTAGTTTGACCAGCTTATAATCACCATTCTTGCTGGTTTTGCTGGCCATGTACCAGTCATGACCAGCATGGCCAGTCCGGCTTACATACCAGCCCTAAGGCATCAGCTCTCGACTGTCAAAGACTGAACAGGCGTGAGGAGACAGGATTGATTGGTTGGGTTGGGGGGCATAGGTCAATAGCCCAGATGACCCCAGTTCGAGCCTCACCTGGAGCAGGTCACCTTTAATTGCTGTGCTGAACCTGGACAACCTGAACATATAAATCGTGCAGCTGTCTATACCACAAGCTTATCCTCAGCTCTCTTGGAAAGTTACTGACTTCCAAATGCCCAAGGTTTGGGAGGGGGCAGTGGGATTCGGCTAACCAGAGGACCCTTGTCTGCAGAGAGAACCAAAGGCAGGTCCTTCAGTGGTGCAATCGGTCAGTGCACGGTACCAAGAATGTTCAATGCAGAGTTTGTGAGTTTGAGCCTCACCTGGAGCAGGCCTATTGCATCTTACAAGACTCTGTAGGCTAGTGATTCTTAAGCCCTATCTCACATTATTAGAAAACAATATGCAGCAAGGCTCCAGTGGCACAATTGGCCAAGTATGTGCCGTGTCACATACAATGTCGTGAGCTCCAGTGGCGCAATCGGTTAGCGCGCGGTACTTATAAGGCAGTACTGAAGCTGAGCAATGCCGAGGTTGTGAGTTTGAGCCTCACCTGGAGCAGATTGTCTTTAGTCGCTGTGCTGAACCGAGCGGACAGTGACCCTTCTCCACCCTGAGACGCTCTTGGCAGGACCCCCTTCCAATGGCCTGCCAGGATCGACACATTCTTCAGAAGTCTAGTGACAACCCCACACACACACCAGACTGCTCCTAGAGACCCAGCTATCCCTCCCCCCTGCCATTTCCTTGGGGTTAACCCTAGGGGTGAAGTACAGGTGTTGACACTAGCTGCCTCTTTGCCATCTTTAAGTATGTTTTGTTCTATGATGTTCCGTTCTTGATGGTTTTGCTGCCCATGTACCAGTCATGACCAGCATGGCCAGTCCGGCTTACAAACCAGCCCTAAGCCATCAGCCCTCGACTGTCAAAGACTGAACAGGCATGAGGGAGACAGGATGGATTGGTTGGGTTGTGGGGCCATAGGCCATTAGGCCAGACAACTGTCAATGTAAATATGTAAATAATCATTATGCCAATACCCACAAGGGCTTTGAGTCTTGTGTTGTTCTACTTGTACAAGTCTGTAAGAACATTGTGTATCTTGTCAGCAATAAGTGCAACTCTGTAAGAATATAATGTATTTTGTCAGCAATACTGTAGTCTGTGTAAAGAGGAGTTTCCTGTTCTGTGGTTGGAACTGTCTAACTATCTTTAAAGTGTCAGACTGGCGCGTGCCAAGCGGCACGTTTCTGTTATGTAACTCAAAGTTTGTTGTGGAAGCTTGAATGTATAAATAAACACCACGCGAGGGAGACTACGGGCTTTTGAGTATGAGAACTCGATTGTGCATTTCTCCTTCTCTTTGGTCACCTTGGTTTCAATTGCTTGCAAGTAAAAAGCTCTGTGTGTCCGGCGTGGTTTTTTGCATGAGCGATAAGGGTTTTTCCCTGACAACAACCCCAGTCTGCAGAGAGAGCCAGAGCCCAGCTTTTAGTGTGCTCCAGTGGCGCAATCGGTTAGCGCGCGGTACTTATAAGGCAGTACTGAAGCTAAGCAATGCCGAGGTTGTGAGTTCGAGCCTCACCTGGAGCAGGTCATCTTTAAACTCCGCTGAATCCTGAAAATATTGATCAGTAGAGTTGTCCATACCATGAGCTGTCTTGGAAAATTACTGACCACTCCCCAAATGTGAAGCCATCATGTCAACTAGAAAGCAGGCGCTAGGTTGAAGCTAGATCGTCCTTAATCACTGTACTAAGACTAAACCTGGATAAGCAGCATGTCTCTCAGTAGAACATATGCCACTGCTGAAAAAGCAGGCCGACAGACTGGCGTCACCATCTTAATCTTTGTTTTTGAGGGTTTGGCTATTAGACCAACTTAGTATTGATGAGCTCATGATCGGCCATTTTATGACCTTGGCGACGTTCCCAGTTGATGTATTCATGCCAGTTAGGTCTTTGAGGTTTAAGACAAGTTAGGTTTGAGGGGGCCGTGGGAGTCGGCCAACCAGCTAATCAGAGCACCCTTGTAGAAAGGCATGTCCTTCAGCCTGTTCCAATGGTGCAATCGGTCAGTGCACGTGTAAACAAAAATGTGCACACTGCTGAGGCTGAGCATTAGCCTGGCAAGCCAAACTATACATATGAATTGTATAGTCTGGAATCGGACCGTTCACAGCGCTAAAGCCTGTGGGTGGGATCAAGTTATCGTTCCAACTATCTCTGCACGTAATAGGCCAGCGCTACTGACCAATCAGAGCAATCAGGCAGCCCTTTCATCCAACAGACAGCCCTTTCGTCACCGTTCTAAGCCCGCCCCAATGACTCGCTACACAGATAGAGCGTTCTGATTGGTCGGACCTTGGTCGAGACAGGCCAAGATTTGCCTTTACTGTGTGAGACTAGACCAAGTAGCTAGCAAGAATATATTCTGCTGCTAGGTGGTCTAGATTTCTAGCATCGCATGTAGAAAAATCCATCTGAAGTACAGCTGTTGTCACCAGCTGCCTCTTTGCCATCTTCAGGTGTGTTTTGTTCTATGAGCTTTGGTTGTTGGTCTAGTTTGACCAGCTTATAATCACCATTCTTGCTGGTTTTGCTGGCCATGTACCAGTCATGACCAGCATGGCCAGTCCGGCTTACAAACCAGCCCTGAGCCATCAGCTCTCAGACTGTCAAAGACTTAGCCTGGTAAACCAGCCTAAATGTGAGACTGGATACGTAATTTAGTCTGGCCCTGATCAATGATACAATCGGAGGA
>JASCQY010132912.1:5000-13033 GCA_030264315.1 Sardinella tawilis
TGTGTGTGTGTGTGTGCGTGTGTGTGTGTGTGGGGTTCTGGGAGAGAAAGGCCCAGCTGGTGCTGGTGCTGGTGGTGGCACTGACCGGGCGAGGCTGCCTGGTAGACAATCTTGTCGTCGCTGCGCTCGGGGACGGCGGTGTGACAGATGGCCATCATGGTCATGAACTCCAGGATAACAGGAGCCGTTGGCTGCAGACACAGACAGACACAGAGAGACACAGTGAGAGAGAGAGAAATAGAGAGAGAGAGAGAGAGGGGGAGAGAGAGGGATAGGGAGAGAGAGAGAGAGAGAGAGAGAGAGAGAGAGGGAGAGGAGAGAGTCAGAGGCTTGAGGTCAGAGCATGGCCATGGTGAAAGCACTATGGCCATTATACTACAGTACACAACTACGGACTTAAAATTTCATGATCGACAGATACATATAGATAGTTAGACAGAGAGACAGAGATAGATAGATAGATAGATAGATAGATAGATAGATAGATAGAGAGATAGACAAACAGACAGACACAGATAGACAGATAGATAGATAGATAGATAGATAGATAGATAGATAGATAGATAGATAGATAGATAGATAGATAGATAGATAGATAATCATCCAAAAGAGAAATTAATGATGTAGGATGTTCTGTTTATAGGAAATAACCTACAGCAAATGCCTATGGTGTTAACACCGGCAGGTGAAAAATATGACACAATGTTAACTCATTTGTTGCAGTGTAGTGGCAGTGTTACAATCTCCACTCATCTGTAAAGCCCAGACCCTCATCACAGAGCACAAATTAAAATGACCACATAACTTTCTGCAGGACAAACTTGACTTTGATCAACATCACACTTTTAAATTCACCACAATCGCCTTTTCTTTCCTCAACCAACTGCTGTCACAGACCCGCTCACTCCAAATGACTGGCTAAAACATCAGACAGCAGAACAAAGAGTTCTCCCTCTCTCTCTCTCTTTCTCTCCCTCTCTCTCTGACAGCGTGTTCAATTCATCAGGGGCCGACCTGATCTGACGCCTCTGTGATGAGACCCGTAACCTGCAGGAGCGAGAACTGGGCCCGTGTGCAGAACACGCAACACAAATCAAAGGGCTTTTGGTGCTGCGGCTGCACAGAACCACGTAGACCGGGCGGGACCCTCCGTCTGACACCAGAGGGATTGATCACCATAAGCAGTGACGTGACGGAGAGCTGCTGTCAGAAGACGAGGAGGCCGACTGGAGGGAGGAGGGGACGGGGTGTCAATCACCAGTAGAATTCTCCGTCTGACTGACTCCGGGGACGTGAGCTGACGAGACAGACGTGACAGCCAATAGAAAGCCCCGGAGCCAGTTCTTGTAATGTGTGATAGGTGGACATTTGCCATGGTTAGTACAGGTGGTGTGTGAGAGCACATTTTGTAAATTGCATCTTGAATGCCAAACTTGGGAGGGAAGAGAGAGAGAGAGGAAAAGAGAGAGAAAGAGAGACTAATTGGATCTGGTCAGCAAGTAAACAAACAAACCCACAGATAAACAAATAAACAAACAAACTCCAACGAGTTTCCCTAGTGTCTCAAATGAGAAACCCCATGGGAGAGTGGTTATTTTCGTCTCTAAACACCGCTAGCCAAACATACACACACACACACACACACACACACACCTCTAGCCATGAAAAACGGTGGGTAATGGCCCAGTGTAAAATTGATTAAATCAAAGTTGGCCAAGAGCTATGAGAGCCTGTGGCTTGGTTCTAAGGCTCATGTGGAGCTCTGAGGGCTTGCTCAAAATGACAAGACTAGAACAACAGTTAACCTCAGTAGCTCCTTGACCAGTAGGCCGATATATTAGCTGAACTGAATAGGCCAGTTATATTTAGAGTGGCTTTATAAAGAATACATAGAGGCATATATAGATTCTATAGATAATCTATAGATATATAGATTTATTCCTATAGTTTTAAAGTTACAAGCAGGAGGTTTTCATATAATCATATAAACATTTGTGAGGGTAAGGTAACCTGTCCTTAAGCAAAAAAAAAAAAAAAAAAAACATTTCTTATTCACATTTTTTGATCAAAATGTACATTCTGAAGATGAAAGGAAACCTTGCTACTAATGAGCAGATTTCTTTCCCTCTTTCTGCAGTCTGCAGATGGAAAAGCAATGAGGCACATTCACATGACTCAACTTCATGTAATGAAAAACAGTTTCTTGAATGGTGTGCAATCACCAACACATCAAAAAATGGGTTCTCACTATAGTTTAGAAAGGTATAACTGATACAGAGTTCAACACAACTGGGTTGTGAAGTTGAGTCTCTGAGACGCCATAACTGGATTTGCTCCAGGTTTACAAGAATAAAAACTCCAAATTTGAGTGTCCTTTTTGTAGTCACATGTTGGTGAAAAAAAAACCCCTCAACTTCTGCATTTGTCTGGAATACAGTATAACAAAGTTCATCTCATCCACCTCAACTCCATTTCATGAAACCAAAAGCTTCTCCAACTGTGGCAACACTCACACACACACACACACACACACACACAGACACACAGACACACACACTCACACACACACAAACAGACACACACACACACAGACACACAGAGGAAAATCGCTTGTCAATTTCTCCTGGTTATCACAAGCTGATAAAGCATGGCGGAGAGAGCGGGGGAGCATACATCTAATGAAACCCATAGAATAAATAAAAAAAAATGGCGTTCTAATTAAAGACCAGCCCATAGCATGTGCTCAGGCAGCGCAGGCTGTAATTAAAATGACTCGCGTATTTCGTGCCCATGGCACGACCCCCCGTCCTCCGAGCGGCCCGACTCCATCCTCCTCGAGCTCCTGCAGCGGCAGCAGAAGCAGAAGCAGCACCATCTGAACGCAAATGTGACTTCCCCTTCCACTTCCACTCGGGCCGAAACGAGGCCCTGCGTCAGAGTGCCTCCCCGGCTGCATATTAAGGAGGAATTTCAAAACAGAATCCATACTGTAGCAGAGAAATGGAATGACCTAAATAGCGTTCGTCACGCCCCAAACTCCCATCGACACCCCCACCCCTTCACCTCGTCAAAAGAAAAAGGCATCTGATGTCCCCTGGCACAGAATGAAGCGTCTTTATGACGGTCAGGTGAATCCTCTTTGCTCAAACAAGCGGACGCAAACACTTAGCATTCTGTGCTTTTGCCACTTCAAGGCCTCTGAATTAGCCCGATGCGACTCACTGAAGCCTCCTTCTCAAAGCACACTAGAGCAGCGTAAATAGCCGAGAGTAGAGAGACCAGTGCATCCCAGTGCACAGAGTAAAAAGTAATAGACCTAGACGAGTAGCTCCACGGCAGAGGGCTGTATGTTAGCGCTAACAACGCTGGTGGTGGTGCTGGTGGTGGGTGTGGGTGTTTGGGGGGTTAGTGGCAGTACTTACATGATTGCTTTGGAGATTCTCCAGCAAGCTGGGGTCATTAAATCCGGCATCTTCGGACGAGTGCGAGCTGTGCCTGCAGAGAGAGGAGTGGGATAGACTTGATTACGGAGCGGAAGACCACCATACTACACACACACACACACACACACATACATACATACACACACACACACACACACACACACACACACACACACACACACAACTGTATAAAGCTCAAAGAGAACTGCTCCGGAGAAATGATGCGCTTGACCTGAAAGGGAAAGACAAAAGACACACACACTGCACTCGTCACTCCCATGCACTGCACTAGCCATGAGGTGCAGTAAGCCAAAAACTTCCAAAGGGTGTGATGCTAATTGCAGTTTAATCCAGGTATGGTATTGATCGGTGTGCTCTGCGTAAGATTGATTACAATATGACGACACCCCACGACATATTAATCAAGTTTTCATCTACAGTATAATTTGTCTGTAATTGCAAAGCCCCTGTTTCTGACTGCCTTTGCCAAGGATGACACAACCTCATCTTAGTCTGTGACAGACGGCATGCACAGCAGAGAAAGCTCAGTGTGTGTGTGTGTGTGTGTGTGTGTGTGTGTGAGAGAGAGGAGCGGGGTTGGAGAGAGGGGAAACAGAAAATCAGGAAGGGATTATTCAGTTACGCAAGCCTGCTTGCCCCAACATTTTTTTGCATAACACTTGTTTGGGCTCCCCTCTTAAACACACTGAACTCCATCTGCAGAGAGATCTCTGCTCGACCTTTGTCAGGGGGAGCACATCAATGTCACCATACACTCATACACTCACACACACACTCTTACACACAAGATCACCACTATAGAGATGCACCCCACTCACACTTTTTCCAGATTTCCATCAGGTTATTTTACACACACACAGACACAGCTTTCGAAAAACGAAAGACTCCACCCTGTGAAATACGACAGCCTTGCTCTTTCGATTAATTCCCAGAAAACCTAAACACGTGGCTATTTATACCTGCATCAATACAGAATTTACACTTTGCAGGCTACAGCATCCTCTGAAACGGGTCGATGGCGACTGCCGAGGAGATTAATGAGCAGCCGGTAAATCAAACTTGTAGTTATTGGGACCCAAATGCTGAACAAGATGTTTTGTGGGGCTTCGGCCGAGAGCTAAATCTCCCATGGCACTGGAGTGGAGGGGCCTTTTAGTCCCCCGAGCCCAGTGGAAATACTGGGAACTTTGACAGGGAAGAGTGTACAGCAGTCGTCCAGGATTGGGAAGAGAGTGGTTTGTTAGACAGAGACACAAGGGGAAAGGCAAGGATGGATCGATCATGCTCAGCGTAAAGAGCAACGATGTTTTTTGTTGTTGTTGTTTTTGTCTGGCCTAGTAAAGCATATATACACACCTGTTCGAGTATAATACATGATTTATGTGTAGTAATTTATGACATCTGGCAAAATACTAATTCTAGGATAACAAAACTAACTAGTTTGGTCATAATGTGTACAGTACTGTATGCTTCCACTGCATTCTCTTCCCTCTATTCCAGCTGTGTACTTACTGCATTATTGTCTTTATGTCTGGGTGTACATTCACCTGTGTAGGCTACATCTGCATACAGTGAGCATATGCAGTCCACCTGCACTGTGAGCACACCAAGAATATTTCACTTTGCCGCAGTACTTGTTGATGGTGGTGGTGTGTGTGTGTGTGTGGAGAGAGAGTGTGAGTGTGTGTGTGTGTGTGTGTGTGTGGACAGAGAGTGTGTGTGTACATGCTTGTCGCAACAGGCTAACACAGCCAAAGCCTCGTGGGTGCTGTTGAGGGCGAGCCAGCCTGCATCAGGCAGACTGCAGAGCCCATTGTTCATGCTTTCGCTCCCATGACAGCCAACAGAGAGAGAGAGAGAGAGAGAGAGAGAGAGAAATGAGAGCAAGGGAGAGAAAGGGTGTGAGGCAAAAACTGGAAGAGAGGAAAGAGAGAGCTACAGAGAACAGGAGGAGGAGGAGAGAGAAAGAGAGAATGTGTGAAAGACAGCAAATGAGAAAGAGAGACAGAAATAGGGAGGGGGAAAGACAGGAGAGAGAGAGAGAAAGAGAGAAGAGAAGAGAAGAGAAGAGAAGAGAAGAGAAGAGAAGAGAGGAGAGAGAAAGAAAGAGAAAGAGAGCCGGAGAGAGAGCAAGGAGGAGGGAGAAAGAAGAGAGGAGAGATCAAGACAGAGAGAAAGGGAGAGAGAGAGAGAGGGAGAGAGAGAGAGAGAGACCAGCAGAGATCCTGAGTGCAGGCAGCGAGGGGGGCTGCGTGCTGCTGCTTCTGCAGTGGTCTCGTGAGAGGAGGCTGCGGCTGCCACCTCGCTTACTGGAGCGGCCGCGCTGAAGTGAATACAGCACACGGGGGCAACGCGCCACAGAGGAGGACATCTGTTGTGTTAATTATTCAATGCAGCTGAACAGAGCGACACACAGCAGAGTCAGAACACAGCAGTTTTGCAGAGGAGGCCCAGGAGCTGGGAGGTGCTGGACTAGACTGGACTGGACTGGACTGGCCTGGACTGGACTGGACTGGACTGGACTGGCTGCCTAACACAGGGGCTGCAGGTGCAGCTATAGCACAGGGCTGACACACAGAAGTTAAAGCAACACGCCACCATTTGTGGAAATATGTTCATTTTCCATCTCCCATTGAGTTAATGAATTGAGCTATACCTTTCTTCTGTTCATCCAGTCCTTCTCTGAGTCTGGTGATACAACTTTTAGCTTCAAATTAGCATTTATCATTGAATCGTATTGGACCGTTAGCATCTCACCTGGTCTAATCCGATTCAATGATACTTGTGAGCTTGGAGCTAAAAATGATATCGCCAGACTCAGACAAGGACTGGATGAACAGGAGAAAGGTTTGGGTCAATTAATTAACTCGAGGGGAGATGGAAAATGAACATATGTCCACAAATGGTGGCGTGTTGCTTTAAGAAGCATTGCATGTAAATACTGTATACTGTAGTGTATACGATACATGGGCTAAGGAGAATATATAATATATATATTCAGGTATATATTGCACTGTCCATGGGCAAGAAGAAACAAAATGGCGCCATGGCGTTTGTACTGTATGATGCGAAGGATTAGGTGAAAAGTTTCATCATTTCAAAAGTAGTCATCATTCACATCATGCCCTAACGGTACATGACAGTTTTGCGTGGAATCGATCGACCACACACTGTACACACTGAATATACATAGCAAAGACGTTCCAGAGTCGCACTCTATAATCTTTTATATAAATATGTGTGTTTACTGCATGTTCAATTATCAGCGCTCATCATACGTGTCTTCAGAGTATTGACATAAGCTTCGCTGACTCTGAATGGGCCTTCCGAACATTTGCATTTATGGACAGATACATTTGACTCGGTCATATAAATTTGACTGTTGGGGCGTGTAAGTTAGAGATTTGACTACATGTTTACTAAATGGGCGTTTGTCTGTAGGGACACAGTTGTCACAGCTGGCAGTCAGCTCTCTCAGGGCGATTCTTTGAAGGTTCATTTCCTTGGAGGTCATCGTGTCTGATAACTACAGCTGTTCAGTCTGCAGACTCCTCACAAGCTCAAGTTGCTGCAGAGCTTTGACTTTGACTGAGTGATGAGCATGCTTGAAAAACTGAAGTGAAAAATGTTTGGGTACAAACTGTATGGGAGGCAAGAACAGTCTTGTCTTGGGAGTTCGACATCACACTCAGCCCCAGCCCCCCCACTCACCACTGATAAAGCTTTGACACTGGCAATCAGATGTGCCTGACAACATCAGTGTGTGTGTGTGTGTGTGTGTGTGTTTAAGCCACCTGTGCATTAGCCTTAGTGTTTATGTGCCTGTGTGTTTGTGTGTCTGTGTGCTTGTGTGTGTGTGTGTGTGTGTGTGTATATATATGTGTATGTGTGTGTGTGTGTGTGTGTGTGTGTATATGTGTGTGTGTGTGGTTTGGGGAGCCAGGTGTGCAGATCTCTGAATTTGGCGCTCTGATGAGAGATTCATAATGCATGAGTTGTGTCTGGGACGGGAACAGCTCCGCATAAATCAAGGTTCTCCGAGTTCTCCTCTCCCGGAGCTCTGTTCTCTTCTCTTCTCTTCTGTTCTGTTCTCAGAGTTCTGTTCTTTTATCACCGCTCCGACAAAGAAAGAAAGAAAAAGAAAAAAAGAAAAAGAAAAGAACCCCGCAGAGGGAGAAAAGTGTGTCAGGATGCCTCTGTGAACAAAAGGACCAGACAGGCGAGGCGTGCTATTCCTGCTTCCGGGGGGGAGAGAGGGTGAGAAATCTGCCGTGGCACAGAAGCAGCCAACAGCTTGCGCTCTTCCCCAGACTTCCCCCTGCAGCATTCCAAAATAATCTGGGGCGAGACGTTAACATCCCCACCTTCCCAAAACGACATCCTGCATTTACACGGAATGAGGACTGCGTGTTTAAACAGAAGACGGCTGGCTGCTTCCAAGGTCTAAATACATGAAGTGTGCGCAGGGAGCAAGCAACAAGTGGGATCCCTCCGTCTGTGTGTGTGTGTGTGTGTGTGTGTGTGTGTGTGTGTGTGTGTGTGTGTGTGTGTGTGTGTGTGTGTGTGTGT
>JASCQY010132928.1:0-25711 GCA_030264315.1 Sardinella tawilis
AAGCTTACACTGTCAAACTAGGCATTGCAGACACATAGAGAAAAAATGGTAAGTGTTTTCATGTTCAACTAGGGGTTTACTACAGATAAGCAATTTCCTGAAATTAGGTGGTGTATCCCTTTAACTCTAGGAGAGGTGGCGTATCCCTTTAAGTACGTCTGTAATGTAGATCTACAGTACATGAAATGTCGCTGATGCAAAATCCTTTGCTCACATAGCATTTGCACATAACGTCAAGATTGTTGTGAATTATTTGGCATAAATGTTGAGAGATGACCACGAGTGTTCTGAGCGAGTTAATTAAGGGGGTGTCTGATCTGATGTACATATCTTTACAGTAGTAGCAGTGCTGTAAACAAGCAAGGACGGAGTCCTCAAGATGACTTGCAGTGTCTGAAATCAGGCATGCAGTCCTTCTCCCCAGTGGCCTCCCAAGTCTCATCACTCTGCTCGCCCTCAGATTCCTTGGACATGGGTAAGATATGATCAGCTTGTCATAATAAACAGCTGCATGACATCTTCTAGTTCCAATATTCTGTGTTCACTGTTTCTGACTATGCAATTTGTGTTGACGTCAAACAAGGGAAGGGTCAGGATGATGACTGGTCCGCAGGCACAGAGCCTAGATCTTTGGGCTCCGTAAAAGAAGATTCCAGGGGAAACTATACTCACAGTTCTCTTAAAGGCTTGGATGCTGACAGTACAACAGGGACTGCCTCAGTCTATTCATTGCATAGGTATGTGAGGATCTTCTCTTCATTGAAAAGTCTTGGCCAAACTGAATGAACTTGGCAATAGGTGCTTTGCAGTAAAAAGAAAGCCAATCAATCATTGATTGCAAACACACTTGTGAGACTTGAGTATGTGGAGTAGTGGATGTGGAGAAGTGTGTAGTGGATGCTTGTCAGCAAGATAGCCAAACAGCTGCCGTTATTAGATGTTGGCTGATATATTGGAATGATATTTGACCTTTTTCAACTTCAGCGGTTTTGGTTTGAAGGACAAGTTTGTTTTTTACACCTAAAGCCTTGTTTTCAGATTGTTTCAGATGAAATACAGTGGTTAAGATTGACATTTTGACACATGCTGCTCTTCCAAGAATGTTCAATTGTTGCTGTAGCTTCCCCCTACCTTCAGAATGGCAGTATAGGTGCACTGGAGCAATCGCTCCCAAAACGCATTAAACATTCGTTTGCAAAGTAGAAAACATAATGAACATCTTCAACAGCAAAAGGGACCATCAATATTTATGTATATATCTATATTTTTTTTTACCTTATTTATTTATTTATTTATTTATTTTTTGAATACAGCAAGGTACCTGCCCAAACTTCAACCAGCTGCCTTCTTTCAAAAATGATATATGATTGCCAGTTTGAAGGGTCAACCTAAAAAAAGCTGAGTTTTGTCAAAATTACATCTGCCTCATCCTCTCATGGACAGGCTCTTAATGCAGAAAAACAGATAATTCTAAGGTGTTCACATACTTCACACGTTGACTGTTTTGTTTATGGAAAAGGCAGGTGCTTCTATCCATAGCAGCTTACAAAAATGACATGCCCATTGCTACGCTTGTTTGCTTGCTCTTGAAGCGTTTCCTGTCTTTGCCATCTGTTACAGCCTATTTGTCCACAGCAAGACAAGCCAAAAGACAACTGTGTGCTCCTCTGCTGAGACTGAGCCCTCCGCAACCTCTAAGAGCAGTGCTGATAAAGACGGGGTGAAGGAATCCTCTACTCCAAGCAGGGCTCTACAGAACACCTCTGGTCCTGTCCCCAGCATCCATGCTGCTGAGCCACTAGTCAGCACGGCAGGTTAGTCTAGATTAGCAAGCCAACATGGACAGTGGAAGAGCTTTATGACATCAGATGACTAGACCAACACAAATTGAGAGTGTGTCCGAAGCGGGAAGGCACAGTAGTGTCCTGCTGCCTTGCTGTCTTCACTGTCTAGCCAGTTACTTGTCGTAGAAGCCATCGAGGCACCAACTAAAAACTTAATTTCGGGCGACCTACTGTAGCTAAATGGGTACTTAGAATGCCGTCTTTTTGCTTATAGCCCTTTCAGGCTCTAGTTCCATAGCTGGACAAAGCATGTTCATTTAGGCAGCCCTAGTTGTGAAATGAGAGCAGGAATGTGAATGTAATCTGACACATGATTTGTCCTACAGTAGGAGGGCTTCAGTGTGCGCCCAGTGCCCTGCAGCAGCGCATGGCGGCGGAGCTCATGTACTTGGACTCTATTGAGGAGTCTATCCGCCAGCTGAGCGATGTGGAGCGCATACGCGGGGTGTCCCTGGCTCAGCAAGAGGCCTTGTCCCTGGCTCATGTCCTAAAGGTGACCAGTACCGTTAGTCCTGGAAGGGATTCATATGAATTTATTCAAGTCATGGAAGTAATATGCATGTTGTATGTTTATGTGTTTCATAGAAGACATATTTTTATCATATCAGTGAATAAACCTTTCTTTCCATCAGGCAGATTTTTACCCCAAAAAGTTTTTCCACTAAATATGCGTATACATGTAATGTCGCCAAAAACAGCAATCTTCATCTACAGTTAAGCTTTCTCTGTGTCCGGAGAAATTTTTTAAGTCTTCTAAAATTTCAATCTAGACATCAAAAATTGTATTTGCCTTGGCAGGGTAGATGAATAACCTCTTGTTCCTACAGGGATTAAAGTTTTCTGACTAGTAGTTAACTAGTAACACTTCTGATTTTGGGTGTAATTGGGGTACGTTTTTGTCATGCATTGTCTCATTGTGCAGCATATTTCTAATAACTGATTTTTTGAATGCTTATTGTTCTCCCTTGTAGTGCTGGCACACATCATAATCTCGTTGTTGTTGTAATCTGTTGCATGTGCTATGATATCAAGTCTTATTTCAGTGTATCAAATGTCTTACAGTCCCAGCAACAAGCTCATGAACAGGACCTGCACCGCCTTAATCTGAAAAATGATCAAGATTTTGAATCACAGCTAGAGCTGGGAAATGCACAGCAGAGAGAAACACAGGTTTGTTATCCCTGTTTGTCGTATCTTGCCATCATCTTAAGTTGGAGAACTTTATTGAATTCTTAGAAAGTTAATGGTTTAAAAAATGGCAGGAGAGGATGCGTGTAGAATTTAAGTCAGACAGATGAATATAAAGCTTCATGGCCAGTCAAAGGATCGCTACGTGTTGTCCATGTGGTGGGCTAAATAAAGTCTTAATGTTGAAACAAAGGGCTGTCAAGGGCTGTTCCCTTGCAGAACATGAACAACAAAACACTCAGACAAAACATCAGAATTGGGCTGAATCACATTTCTTTCCTTACTCCTTCGCCTAGCCCTTGAAACAGAGGCTGGGGTGGAAATGACACTGGCATTCGCTTCTTCAGAAAATACCCTGCCTAAAGACTATGACTTTCTCAAGGCTGTCATTTTGTGGACTGACAAACAAGATATGAAATCATAGCATAAAGAGAAACACGTCTGGAATGTCGTAACCTACATTTACATTACGACAACATAGCTAACCCAGGCCCCAGACAAGTGATTTTACCATCAAAGACCTGACTCTGTATTGTTTCTTTCGTTGTCATAAGATATAAGAATACAAAACACCACTACCATAACTCATAAGTTTACTATGCATGCTGAATTTTAACATGTTCTTCTCATTCCCTTTTGTTTTGTGTGTGGTGGTGGCAGGCAGGTAGCCTTAGCCTTAGCCAAGCGAAAGGGCTAAGACAGAGGACTTAGAGTCAAATTTGAGACATGTGAAAGGATTAGATGGTTCAGGTGGAATCTTAAATTGTTATTCACTGTGATGCCTTATTGTCCATATATTTACCAGTGTTGAGTTTGTTTATTACTTTTGAATATTTTCCTTAACTTCAGATCACCAGCACACTGAGTATGCGGGCACCCATCACCACATCCCACTGTGATGATCCTCAGTACACCTTTATGATGCAGATTCCAACATCCTCCAGTAATGTCAGCATCAGGTAACCAGAGCTACCTCCATTTTCAATGATTTCTGTTTGTTTGTTTTTCCTACAAATTAAACTCGAGTGTTGTCAGTCGAATGACGGGGCCTACATGCACTTCAGTCTTCCTTCGGGATACAGTGCAAATGTGCACAAAGACGCCACTTTAATTTCCGATAATATTCGGAATAGAAGTCTCAGTGCAGTGCTGTCACTGCACAGTCAGTGCTATTTTCTGTACAATAATGATGTTCCAAAAAAATTTTGGAAAAGGGGGGTAATCCTATATTTAGGGTCATCTTGTATTGAGGCCAGCACGGTAGTATTTGAAGTTTAGGCTAAATTAGAAATGTGTGTGTGTGTGTGTGTGTGTGTGTGTGTGTGTGTGTGTCAAACGTATGTGCTTATGTGTGTGCATCTTGTTTTGAAATGTGTGCTGACAGCCTTATAGGCCTAAGTTAGAATGTTGATTAATGCAATTATAGAATGTGTGCATTAAAACGGTTGAATTACACAGTATAAGACACATTCACATTAGGAATAACTTTAAGAAATGCTGTTGGGAGGGTATATTCTTGTCACCTTCAACAACTACAATATAGGTTGAAAGAGATGCAAATAATGATGCGTACCTTGTAAGTGTAAAAAAATCCAATTCAAATAAAAGTTAATCTAACCAGTTAAGTGTGTTGTCCAGCAGTGGCAGTGGTGCTCAGGTCAGTGCCTCCTTGTCATTCCAACAAAGGAGTAACGTGTTGGAGGAGGCCCAGGAAAATTCCTTTCCCAGTGACCGCATCCCCTCCCCTCAGGATGACCGAGGTATTATAGTAACACTGGACCTTATGCTAACCTCAGATGTACAGAAAACATTAAAATCAGTCATTCATTTCCCCTTTCACTGTTCACTAAACAGACAGCTTATCGGTGGCCACAGAGTACTCTCTGAAGTTTGACGAGTCTATGACCGAAGATGAAATAGAGGAGCGGTCATTCCGATCGCTCCTCCCCTCAGAGTCCCACCGCCGAGGTACCCTAGAGAGGAAGCAAAGCCGACATGAAGAGTCAGAAGAAGAGCCTGCGCAGGAGCTGGCTATCGCTCTCGAGTCGTCTTCCAAGGTTAACACTTGCCTTTCATCGCTCAAATGTTCTGTTCAACCAACACAACAAAACAATTTCAAAGGACTTCACTTAACTCATGAATGGGAAATGTATGAGCAGCAGTTTTCATTAGAAAGAAATGTGTGTATATATACATAGCTAATCTATACCCATGTTTTGGTTCTTCAGCAAGAGAACAGCATACCATTCAGCAGTGGGCAGAACAGCTTCTCCAGGTTCACCATGGACATGGTGCGGCAGTACATGCAGGAGGAGGAGGTGCGCGCCCAGCACCAGAGCTCCCTGCTGCAGCTCCGCCAGCGCGCGCTCAAGGAGAAGACCAGGGCAGAGCTCGCCTGGCTGGAGCACCTGAAGAAGTATTATTTAGCTCCTGCTTACAAACTGCTGTTGCAAAAAGCAAATGTCCACCATACATCAATGAAATAATGGCTTCAGAAAGTGCAGTATG
The DNA here is from genome assembly GCA_030264315.1 of Sardinella tawilis. Lineage (NCBI taxonomy): Eukaryota > Metazoa > Chordata > Actinopteri > Clupeiformes > Clupeidae > Sardinella > Sardinella tawilis. The sequence continues at coordinate 5,541 of JASCQY010132928.1, forward strand.
CTATTTTATGTATGTATTTAGTTAATTGTAATCCCAATGCAGAGGCGCTACTGTTTTGTCATGTTTCTGTAATCTGTAGCACCTTGCTTTGGGATGTGCAGTGTGAAAACTGACTAATGTTCTCTGTAGGCGTCTGAGGGATAAAGGAGAAGACGACAAAATGCCACCAATAAGGAAGAAGCAGCGAGTTTTGTTACTGAAGCTGCAACAGGAGCAAGTGAGTGGTGAAGTGTGCTCCGTGTTCATGAAGAATAGGACGCTTGGGCTTACCTTGCAGTCTGGATTTGTTAGTCGTGGGGTCAAATGACAAATGTTGGTATTATAGCAGCTTTCATAAAACACAAAACACACAGAAATTAAGGCATTAAGACTCCAAATGTTAATGCTAGCTGCTCCAAACAATGCTCATCCCTGCAAACAGACAGCAAACTTTTTTGCAAATTGGTAACCTACAAGGCAGTAAATGGACAATGGATTTCATTGTGAACGGAAAACTTTTCAAGAAGCAAAAAAACACATTTTTGGATGGTTTGATTGTTATTGTTTGTTTTTGTCTGATGCCACTCACCCTTTGCTCACTTTACTCAGGCGGAGATCAAGAGACTTCAGGAGGCCAATAAAGCCGCGCGAAAGGAAAGACAGTTACTGCTTAAACAACAGGAGGAAATTGAGCGAATGCACTCCACCACTCTCAGACTTCGAGAGCGGTTAAAAAGTGCCTGCCACCTGGTCAGTATTAATTACATGGACTCCCTCAGGCATGTATGTTGAAATGTCACAACCAGCTATGAGCCCTTATTGAAGTGTTTGTCTTTTGACCCCAAAGCAGGAGCCTCCGAGCCTTGAACCCATGGAGGAGCCTGTTGTTTCCAGCATGAGCATAACTGAAGCCAACTCGCGGAGCACGTCTCCCCTCTCTGTGTCGGGGAGTGAGACGAGCAGCATTATGCAGAGGCTCAAGAAGATGCACAGCCACATGGATGAAAAGTAACTTCACCTTTCATTTAACTCGAACTTGTTGGGATTGGCATAGATACACTACCACTCCAAAGTTTGGGATGACTTTGATAACCTTATTTTTCACTGGTGTTGTCTGCATTGTGTAATTTCCAGGCTACAGCAGGTTTTTCGTTGTTGTTGTTGTTGCTGTTGTTGTTGCTGTTGCTGTTGTTGTTGCTGTTGCTGTTGCTGTTGCTGTTGTTGTTGTTGTTGTTGTTGTTGTTGCTGTTGCTGTTGCTGTTGTTGCTGTTGCTGTTGCTGTTGCTGTTGCTGTTGCTGTTGTTGTTGTTGTTGCTGTTGCTGTTGTTGCTGTTGTTGTTGTTTGAAGTTTTTCACTGGTGTTGTGCTGGTGTGTTCCTCTCCCCCTCTTATCCTAAGGTTCCTGACCAAGAGAGAGCAGCAGCTGAAGCAGCGGCGTAGCTACGCAGAAGAGCTCCTGCAGTGGAAGCAGCGCCTGGATTCTGAAGAGCAGGAGATTCGCAGGATGGAGAGACGGGCCATGGCTGCCTGGGATGGAGACGTGCCTGAAGTGACCCCCCACCAGAACAGTACGTGTCACTGATGAAGTGTGATTGACAGCAGCCATTATTCACCGTGAAGAATTGTGAATTGGCGTTGGCTAGAAACACTATGATGCAGACATCAGATGACTGTTTCAGATAGCAGATATGTTTTTGGATCTGTCCCCACTCAAAAAAAAAAAAATAATAATCATAAAATTAGTTCTATTTAACTTAATACCTGTCTCTTCCCTGGATCCACCACCGCCGCACATCTTCCTCAGTTACTTTGGAAACCACCAGCCAGCACTGATTTCCACCTATTTTTGTAATTCTGGCCAATTCAAACTGGAATTACTGACACTGCTTCATGATGGTCTGGTGGCTCATTGACTGTGATTATTGTTCAGTAGGCAGATATTAGGAATGTAACAATGTGCCGCTAGCCAGTGAAATTTCAATATAACTGAGAATGCGTAAGATTTTTTTCGTTATTATTATCATTAGGCTATTTAAAGCAAGCGAGAGCAAGCCAAGCAAGCATGGGTATAAACAACTCCTGTCCAGTTTGTGACACCTGCCATCACCGCCTAATGTTAACCCACAGATAAAGTTAGCCTATGTTGTCTTGCATTCTTGAATTTTCATATTGGCTAATTGTGAGGAAATGAAAAGGCTTTGAGTCCCAAAAAATTATTAGGCTACATGATGTTTACAAAGAAGTTCTTCTCAATTGCTAAACTCTTGTTTTAGGCAAGAAGGCTATCCTGTACAGTCTATAATCAAACTCAGGCCCCTAAGCTTACTTGTGTTGATCAAAAGTGTTGATGGCCTCATTAACAAGTTTGGTCCCTAAAAATTCTAACAAAAGGTTTCTCAACTGTTTTTCATAGTATTAGGTGTTCTTTTAACAGGATAAAAGTGTCTTCTTAATATCAGTCAATTTTACTTTACCTTTTTTCATCACCTAAATCCAGAACGCATAAGTCTGCAATCATAAAAGCAAACAAGTTTGCCAATCCAGTTGTTCAGTGCAGTGTTTCTGCCATCACAGATGCTGTAGAGGAGTCAGCATCGACAGAGCCATCACAGTACAGTGGACCCTCTGGTCTCCCATCATCGGAGAAACTAATGGAGCATTCTCAGCTGTCCCAAAGTCACCTTAGCAGCCCGCTAGCAGATGCTACGTTTTCTCAGGAGTCTGATGCATCACAAACAGTCTTGGTAAGTCATCAGTCTTTTCCAATGTATTATTTAGGTATTAGTATGTTGTATTTCATGCAGAAATAGGAGGCAATGTTATTAGGACAGTATGCCCAAGATGTATCATTTTCAGTCTTGCCCTGACCACTTGTACCTGAGAGAAATAAATTTTAGCAGAATACTTCCATGATTCCAGTCAAAGCACAACTGAGAAAGGTGGCAGACCAATCAGCAACCAGGGGATGTCAAAAGTGGCAGTGCCAAGTAGTAGTCGATGCCTGTAAATACAGATGATACCTGTACCTGTACAACCCTCTTTCCTTTTTAAAGGACAAATGGTATTTATTTGTGTTTCATAGTTCAAGTTAGGAGTAAATAAAACGCATCAGGCAGGGATTATAGCCAGTCGGTGGATCATTGTTACAGGCCTTACATGTTGCAGAACACACCATTGAGATTCCATTGCTGTTTAAAAACACAATCTCGTGATTAACCAATAAAAAAAGTGAAAAAGCAACATAACGGAACCTGATGATTGACACCATTTTTTTCCATTTTTTTTTCTTTTAATGACCTGCCCTGTAGCTTAACTTGCTGTATCAGCATCTCTCCATCTTACTAATATGATCCAACATTATTCTTTCTTTCAACCACTGTGGACTTCCAGTGACTGTCTGTTTTTGGCCATCCATTAATATTAAGAGGGCACCCCAACTGCATTGCATTGTTGCGTTGGGATTGTGTTGAACGTCTTTATGATTGTGGCACCTTTTTAATTATTTTTCTTCCAAGAGTCATCATTAGTATGTTTATAGTTATGAAGATGTCTCATTATAGGTGTTTTTATTTATTTTATTTTATTTTTTATTTTTTTAATTTACTGAATGAATTTCGATGATGTACGAATATACAGTATAGTTCTCTTGATATTCTTATTAGTTTGGGCGAGAAATGTCTGAAAAGTAACATGAATATGTCTACTGTCTAGTCTCCTTCAGGAAAAACAATTGGTAGCCCATCACACCACCTAGAAAACAGCACTGGAGGCAGCATCACTGCCAGTTCTGCTAGTTTGAGGCAGACCTTGTCTGGTGACCAGATGTCATCTGTGAGAAGTAAGTAAAGGGTATTTGAACATTGTAAGATAAATGAAATACTGTTTTCTGATTGGCTGACATAATGTGTTTTGTCCTGATAACGGGACACTTATGAAGTGGATCTATTATTAAAAAAAAATGTTTAATTACAGTCTAATGGCAATGACATTTGGAATGGTATCTACAGCATAGAAACCATAGTAAGCAGCAGTTGAATTAACAAACAACAATGGAATCTGCTGTTTGCAAGCTCACTGGCGTCAGTGAACAAAGACAATAGTACAGTAACACAACGGGTTGCCTTCTTTTCAAATAGACCCGCATGTTTATTTCATATTTTTAACAAATTGTCTGTATGCATGAGTTGCATCAGCAAAATAGCACTGTTCTGCTAACACGTTTCATGGCTCTTAGCCCCCAACGTATACATTAGTGCCCATCAGGACACCTCGGCAGTCGTCATCCCTAGCATAGCATTTGTGTTCTCTGCCATACAAATATGTTTGGACGCCCAGGAAGTGCAGCATCCATTGCACACATTACATTACAATGCATTTTACAGAGTTTATGCTACTACTAGACAGGACTGTGGAGGGCAACAGACAATCAGTGTAGGAGAGAGATGGGGAAGGGTTGTCAGAATGACCTTGGTTTAGAATGTAACCTGGCCTCCTGGGTGTACACTCATAATATCTGAATCACAGGACTCAGACTCCTATCAGTGCTTTAGATCACAGGGGTTGTAGTTGCACTGGGCTGTATATTTTCATTAGGTGATCCATTGCCAGTTTCATAGGTATGATGATGATAATGGTGTTTGGTCTGGTGTTTTTGTTGTCATGAAAACAGATTTTCTGGGATAATTCCAGCGTTGTGTGACCGAGCATTATGGTTATGGATGTGACAAAATCCACTTTGCACTAAAATCAATTGCAAGTGCTCTGACTTGATCTAATCTGTCATTCACACAGCACAACCAATCACAACAACTCCAACTGTGCCGGGTCCAACCCACCTGGTTATGCTCTATAAGCTAAACGTAGTTTGTAGCTGCTTTTGTCCCAAATGGCCGTGGCAATCACTCTGCTGTGTTGTGCTTCTTTTCATGTGTATGAGAAGCATTCGACAGAGCCTACAACTTGAGAAATTGTCAGCAATGGTGTGTGATTGGACTGTTCACATATGCACAAAAATTGCCAAGTCTTTGGGCTCAGTTTCTTTTGAGGCCTGAAGGGGTCCAAGTGTGAAAACACACTACTTGATTCTCAATCATTTTCATTTCTAGTATCATACATTACTTGAGCTTACACTCAGTTTTAATCTTTAAATGTGACATGTTTAATTGAATAGTCAATGAAATTTAGAGGGTTTAGCATTCAGGAGTTAAAAACTGGATTCCTACTCTGTTTCAGAGTCAACCTCAGATCCGGACAGTATTGAGAGCCGTATTTATGCTCTCAAGGAAGAGCTGCGGAGACGCAAAACTGTTGTGCACCAGCTGAAGAAAGAGCAGAAGAAACGCCAGAGAGAGCGACTGAAGGCTCAAGAGGCTAATCTCCTAAAACAGCTAGAGGTTTGGAATCCTTCACAATGTTCACTCTTAAATCACATCCATATACAAAGTAAAATTCACAGAGTCACATTAATCATGTAATTTCTCAATGTATAGTTATTTTGTCTTACTTTTGACATTTCAGTCATATAACGACTTCATTAAGAAAACCAAATCAGAGTTGAGTAAAGACCAGGGAGGCCCGTCTGCCATTAAACCAGAAGTCAAGAAACTTACAGCAGGAAAAACAAGAATTAAACCATGTCCACCTCAAAGGTGTGTTTATTGACATTATTATTTTTTATTATATACTTGGTATATTGTTATTGGTGATACCATGTAAGTGGTAAAATATTCTGTGTGTGTGTGTGTGTATATATGTATTTAAATATATAATATCATTTCTTTCAATTCTCTCTACCTTAGGGCTGAAACCACCAACAATTCTGAAGATGCTTTGATAGCTGAGGAAACTGACAAAAGCAACTCTATTCAAACAAACAAAGGTACATTAAATGTGCTTCTTTAATTGTTTTGACCTGTATTGCATGTAACATGTTGATTTACAGAGAATTTCATAAGTAATTACTGTGTCAATATTTATTCTTATATGTCTGTTCAATAATGTGTTTATTTCCTTGTTACAGAGGTTGTAACTTCATTTGAAATCGCCAAGTCAGCCTTGAGCCAGGATGAGAGTTTGTCTGATGAGGATCCTCCCACTGTGACACCAACACCAGTTTTGGGCAGTCCAGATCTCTCGTATAGTCTGGTGTTTTCAGAGTCCCAGCCGAGGCGTACACCACATGAATTGTCCGCAGCACAATCTGGCATTGAAAGTATTCTATCTTGCCAAAAAGCAGAGGAAGCCACAGATGTAGACTCCCTGAAGTCTGAGAAATTACAAATCGATCACTCCCAAGGTCACCCATCAGATGTCCTCAGTCCAGAACTTTTGGCGGAGCCTAATGTCTACAAGAGGCATTCGTTAAGTAGCACAGACCTGGCTGAAGAGTCCTGCGCAGTAAATGACCCGAATACTGCTTCTAAATTAAAGTTACAGGATGATGCTAACAATTTTACAGATGACATTAAAACCACACAGTCACAACCCAGTTCAGTGTTTTCAGGGGAGCAAAAAATCTGTAGCCAGACTGAGTGTTCTGCCGGACCAGACAGTTATATGCCTGTAAATGTACCTGAATCACAACTCGCCGGCAAGCAGGTGTCATCATCTGTAACCCATGGTTACAATGATGATTTTGAGTCCTTGGCGGAGTCGTCCTTAATCACTATGGGCAAAAAATCGACAACTTCCTCTCTAGAAGATCAAAGAAAGTCCTTACACAAGTCTGTGACAAATAGTGAAGAAATTGTTGAAGAGCTTTCCTCTAAAACGAAATCAATTAGTGATCTCCAGTCTGAACACTTTCTGGACCTCAAGAGCCAAACTGAAAAACCTCAAGTTGAAGGAGAGGACTTAATTTCTATGATATCCACAGAGTCGTCAGCAGTCAATTCACAAGTCTTGTCAGCAGTAGACAAAATGGAGGGTTTCAGCATTGGTGACCGAGTCCTCATACGCAATCTTCAGTTAGGTACTTTAAGATTCAAAGGCCAAACTAATTTTGCCAACGGCTTCTGGGCTGGAGTGGAGCTTGATAAATCAGAGGGAAGTAACAATGGAACCTGTGATGGTGTGGTGTACTTTGAATGCAAACCTGCTCATGGTGTCTTTGTTTCTCCAAGTGATGTTTCTCACCTGCCAGAGGTTTGTAATGTTGATGTTAACACCACAGATGATGATGACTCTTCCCTTGATGATATGTCACGTAAAGACCCTTTGTGTGACGCCTCAAAGGACCAAGTGCAACAAGGTCATGCAGCTGATGACACTAGAGACGGTGATTACAAAGGCGAAGGCCACTTTGATCAAACGGATGGATCTTCTGAACTGCAAAGCTCACCAACCACATTTAACAAAGATTGTGTGCCACCAGTTTTGAATATTGAATTGCCCATCAGTAACGTAATTTTTGATTATGCCAAAGATGGCAAGTGCTCATTAATTAGTGGTGAAAGCATAGTAACCAACCTGGACTGTGCCCCAAATGATAATCAACTTTCTCTCCAGTCCTCTGTGGGGAAGTTACATTTGAACAGGCAGGGTGCGGAGGTGAAGCCTTTGACTATTCTTGCCTCTCTAGACAATGAAAAGATGAGAAGTGATGGAAAATATGAGATCTTGTGCCATTCTGAGAATATTAGCAGCACATTTGCAGATCAGCTCTTTAAGAACTTTGTGTCAGATGCCGTGAAGCAGTTCCAGCAGATTCAAAAAGCTAAACATAAGAAGATCGAGGATGCCAATCTCAGGAAAGATGATTATGGAGGTTCTACAAAGACAGACTTAACTTCTCTGAACAACAAGATGGATCAGTTTCCTTTGTTTGATGGAGAAGAGGATATAACATCACCAGAACTTTACAATCGACAAGTGAGTATAGTTGTCTCTGTTCATCTTGTAAGGAATAACAGCCGAAGAGGTGTGCTATTATACGGAATTAATGAACAAGGTGGAAGCGTTAATTCACGACAGCGCAGCCGGAGTGAAGTTTGCTTCCGCCAAGTTCATTAATTCCGTATAACGGCACACATCGAAGGCTGTTATTTCTCTTTATCACACGGTTTGCCATAAATAATGAACGTCAATTTAAAATACAGGCTACAAAAGGGTGCAGCTAATTTATAAACAAACCTGTTCAGTTGTTGTACTACTTTCTTTTCAACGGTGGTTATCGCCAGTAACAGCTGATTACATTGTAGCTGCCTGGCAAGTTCAACAGGCGTTTACTATCGTTGGCATGGTTACCATTCAAAAGAGCATTGATATAGAATGGTGATTAAACTTTTTCACCAGATCTACTTCATAGGTGTGCGCTATCAAGAATTAACGCACAGCCTGCTAGCCAATCAGAATTCAGTATTCCATTTCACCGTGTGATAAATTGTATGCACATTGCCACTAAAATTAGCCATCAACTTAACATCATCAAGACTTGCTGAAGTCAAAAAGATGCAGTACTCACAGCTCTGAAATAAGTGAAAAAGAAGGAAGGACTCAGGATTGCCTCTGTTTGGAGCTAAAGGAGCCAAATCCCAAAGATACTGTTTAAAATCTTAATTCAACAATCTGAACTTAAGCTGTCACATGAAGGCAATCACTAGGTATTTTACGATGGGTAACAATAGGTATTTTAAACTAGGAAGCACCAATCCGACTTTTTCAGTGCCGATACCAATTCTGATACATGTGTTATGTACTGTATATCGGACGATATCTGGGGTCTGTATTACAAAGAGGGGTCAGTTGCTTATCAGGCTAACTTGAAGAGTAACTTGATGACGTGTGGTGTCACTTCCCGATTAACCCATACTATGAAAGTTTTAATTGAGGTTGCCATGCCAATTTACGCTGCATCTAAAACCTAAAACCGACCAGGTTACGTTCTTGCTTGACTCAGGTTTGACCCGCCACTCTGTCCTCAAGCTTGAAACACATTGGTGTAAGGAGTTGAAGATCGCTCCGCCACACACAGGCATTTGAAAACAGTCAAAAGTCTTCTACCCTTCCCTACCAATGTTCTCCATAAAATAAACGGTTATGTGAATGTTACAGTTGATTGCAGGGGTTAGGAATGCCCGTCACGCTGTGGTTATATGCGTTGTGTTGTAAGCAAAGAATGATCGCCTAGTGAAAAAGGAGCATTACACTGATAGAATCTAAGAATAGTGCCACAAGCGCACTGTAACGTTTTTTCTTGGATAATAGAAGAGATGCATCTTGCAATGCGCCATTTGTGGTATAATTTTGTGGTTAGTAATGGATTGGCTCTGTTATCCCATCCAATTTTTGACATTGCCAAGCAAACAGATTTCTGCTAATGACTGGGTTCGAATCAATGTCTTTACACATTGATCATAAACATTCCAAACACACATACAGTACACCACCCCTCATTAAAAATAGGGTTTACACTGTGGTCCAGATTGTTATGCATTGTTTGTTGGTCTTTCTGCCATAGGAGAGTCCTGTGTTGGATGCATCTGGGCAACAGGAGTTGGCTAAGCGTCTGGCTGAATTGGAACTTAGTCGAGAGTTGTTGGATGTTCTCGGAGATGAACCAGACTGGTTTGATGAGGACTTTGGTCTTAGCTCTAAGAAAGAGCAAAGACAGAAGCATCTCCACACTTGGCAAGAGCAAGGTATTTCAGGTACTTTCGGCTCAGGTCCAATACAACAGGTGAAGACTCCTCCCAGGCCAGAACTACCACTTCAGGCCAGCACAACGCCCGAGAAACCGGCAATGATTGTGCCTCATAGTGTATTAGAAATGGAAAAACTTGTGTATGCTGCAACTCAGGAAATTTGGGACAAGTGCAAACTGGGAATGGGTAAATCACTGACAGGATTTCCAAGACCCAAGGCTTCAGTCAACTTCTTAGGGGGTGAGACCACGACTGAAGACCAAGCCACTTACTGCAAACAAAGCTACAAACAGGTAAAGTCAACAACATTTTTGGAGGTGTTTTTTGTTCTTGTTGTCTTTTTCTTATACCGCTCTCCAGAATGCTGTGGGACGTTCCAGTTGGATTTTTTCAAAATCTGCTAGTGGTTTGAGAATTCCATACCCTACCTTTAATGAAGTACTGACTGCATTATTTTGTTGCTCGAAACCCTCAAAAGTGATTCTTTAAAAGTGATTTTTTTTTTCTTACAGACTAGAACATGTAAAAATGATTTATTCATTTTCCTACTTGTCCAGGCTAGATGCAGACATAAGGGGGAAAAAACAGGTGTTTTACAGTAATTGTATCTGTTTTTCAGGCTGTATTTGATTTATCGTGGGAGGTTATTAAGGACATATATGCCAAGGATCATAATGCAGAACAACCTCAATGGATGAAGCCTCAACGCATCAAGTCTTCCTACTTTCATGGAATGAAATGCATAGAGAACATACAAACAGTACAAGTACGCTGAACATCTACATGACATTTTGTGATACTCAGATTATTTATCATTATTCTAACATGCTTTGCACCCTTGGTTCCAGTCGTTTCTCGCAGAGGAGGTGTTGAAGTTGTACGGTTTAAAAAGAGAACAAAACCAGAAGACCGACTGGCAGAAAATGCTGAAGTTTGGCAGGAAAAAGCGCGACCGAGTTGATCATATTCTGGTAAAGACATCATAGAAAAATCAGTTTTTCAGTCAATGAAATCAAACCGCTGACTTTCAGACTCACTTGTTTTAATATAACACCCTCAGCCCCCCACAGTTTTAAAAGTTGAATTCCTTGTTTTTTCTCTCAGGTTCAGGAGCTGCACGACGAGGAGTCACTTTGGGTGAACTATGACGAAGATGAACTGTATGTGAAGATGCAGCTGGCTGATGGCATTTTTGATGCTTTGCTAAAGGACACAGAGGATGTACTGTCCCAAATCCAAGAGAAGCGATCAAGTAGAGCCATTTCACCCTGAAAATTGCATTCTCACTCACATAGAAGAACTTAATGTGTTTTTGTAGATTGTGTCCTGATTGTGAACAGTGTTGTAGCGCCACTTTTTATTTGTTAAATCTGACGTCCAAAACTTTGGATCCAATCATTAGCCTTTAGTCCTTATTAGACAAAATCTGTCATTTTCAGACCAAATGATTGTTGCAAATATGCTGTTGTACCACAACATACATTGGATTTATGTTATGATCGGAAAACAAAAGGTAAGAATGTTAAGAAAATATGGAAATATTTAATTTGCATAAATGAAATGTCAAAAAGACATCTGTTGCACACCTTGAGAATTTTGGGATGAGAGTCTTGAAACAAAAATTGTAAACAAATGTGTTAACAGCTCAATGTCATTGCAGTCACTTAAATATAACCAAATTAACTGAGTATGATGAGATTTGATATTGATAACTTTCTAAGACAGTTGTGCTGCTTATTGTGAATATGTGTTGCCTTTGGGGCTTATGTACAGTGTGGCTGTATGTCATTGCAATCAATCACTGCGGTTTCATGATGTTCCCGTTTTGCATTTGTGTTAATTTAACTTTAAAATGGTGAGCTGGTGAAACTATTTAAATGTAAAAACACACCTCTGGTCTAATGGTATAGATAATCTTGTTGAGCATTTACACATTGAAGTACACAGAAAGCAGGAGTTGGAGGTGATGTTTTTGTGTACTTTGGAAATAATGATGAACAAGGGCTTCTCTTTTATATAAATAATTTGAAACTTCTTACAGAATATCTTTATAATCATTTAAATATGACCTATAAAAATGTCCTGAGATACTGCACTTTAAATGTGATCAGTCTTCGGATGTATATTGTGTTTATAAGAGCTGTCATCATTTGTCATTTGAAATGGTAGAAGCTGTTTCAAGACTGATGAAAATTTACAGTCAAACTCACACTTGACTGTTTTGTTTTTCAGCTGTACATTTTTTTTTACTGTCAGACTAAATATACCTTGGCCTTGGACATGTAAATTGCCTCAAAAAAGTTTTAAAGTTTTTAATATGTAAATAAAATCGATTTCTTGAATGTCACTATGTGTGATTTTGAGTGAAACTGTGTACAACTATGAAATTAGATAATTTTCTACCGAGTTGAGCACCTAAACCTATGAATCGCTGAACCTAAAAATATTCAAGGTTCAAGAGTTTTTCTGGTCATTTAAACCACATACAGCAAGTACACCAGTGCCTCTCAGGTACCCTAGAGCCACATCCAAAGACGGCACACCATGACACCAAAACAGACATTAGCTACGTTTACAGTACATGGACACTTTCAATCCAAAAGGTTAGCCTGGCTTTCGCGACAAAGCTCATACAAGTTTATTCTGGCCAATCTCACAATGTCAAACTTGTTTAGCCCGTCTCGTTCACCCTGGAGTGAAAGCTCGCTTTTCATTGGTGTCTGTAATTGTGGGCATTGCAAAAGCAGTAAATAGGCAGGTTGGCCATACTGATTTCATGCGAAATTTTGTGCTGCATCACAGGAAGTATGGGCGAGCCCAGATTATGTCAAAGCAGGAGGCCGAAACATGTTTTCAGATGGGTCACACATGAGTTTCTATGTCAGTAGGGCACTCACGGTGACGTCGCAAGTCTGAATCCTCCATTTTGAGTTAACATACTGGTACAAAAACTGAGTCATTCTCACTGTTCACTATTCAAATGACTCAAGGTGAAATATTGCAAAATTCTGCTTTTAAGGCACACCAGGCATCATGCTGTTGTGAATGTGAATTTACCCGCTTAGTCACCATCACTTGGATGGTCAAATGGCTCATTATTATGCGAATGAAGGCGTGTGCCTAACTGTGGTTGAAGCTTCGCCAACAAATAGTCAGCAGATCCTTCTACTAAGTGCACTCTTTATTTCAGAGACATTTAAACAACACCCACTGATTATTTCTATGCATCTGTGAAATGCCCATCATTTCAGCATTCCTGTGAGAATTTCGGTTTGCTTCCTCCTCCTGCTCCCATCTTTTGGGTGAAGGACGTCTCACTGGTTCCCCCCACACGGATCTGCCACACGGCCCATGAAGATGATGGTGTTGATGGTGGACTCACGGATGAGCAATAAGAAAGGACGGTTGGCAATGAACATTTCACGGTTGAAGTTGAGAGAGCGACCGATGGCTACCACTGCTGTGGCAGCAGCTGCTTCACTGCCCTCTTCATTTACCTGAGGGGGACATCAAATGATATCATTACTAACACATGACAATACAACATACAAATGTTCATAGGAATAGTGTCTACACAGACTCAACAGTTCTTAACAAGTTAAACATATACAGTAAGTTATTTGTGAATGTAGAATTCAAGCTCTCACACCAGGGTTGCATAGACTTTTAATGCACACACAACACAACACACCAACCAGGGTGACACCAACTGATACAAAATGGAACCAAAGCAATAATCCTACTTCTGAGCTGGCATGTGAATCTTAAAGGTGGACTATGAGATCTTGCATGGTTTTTAGCGCAATTTCATTTTTGTCTCAAATTGTAAGCATCTCTCCTTGATTAGCTTGTTGCCTGTCCCCAGAATTGTGAAAAAGTCTGGTCTCTGAAGACAACACTGGGGCTGTAAACATCAAACAAACACTTGGAGCACAGGCTGTGCACCAAAACATAACAAACCACATTTCAGCCAAACACCAACAAGATGGTTATTGGAGGGGTGGGGGTTAGTGAGTACGTGCATATGGGTGGGGGGCAGTGAGCAAAGTTGATTCAGTAGCGTGAATTTGAATTTGTTTGTTCATGTGGAACGTCAACAGAAGTGACATCATTCAGGATCTCATAGTGCACCTTTAAGACATGTTGTTTATCCTGAATGCTTACTTTAAAGTGAGAGTTCGGAGTAAATCCAATCACATCTCTGTTATAAGAGTTTGGTGAGTGCTGTCCATTGCAAGGAAAGCAAAAGAATTTGGAACAAATCAAATCAACAAATCAAGTGGCAAATGCGCTGCTTACACTAACTCAATGGAACCATAGGCTCACTTTCACTTTCACTGCTCTATGCTCCACTCAGTTAGTGTGAGCTGCCGGTTCGCTATTTGGATGCTGTTTCAAACTCTGTCCTTCTCCTTCCCACTAGGCAAGTTCATACACCAGGGCTGTGATTGACATACGCCATACTATTGCTTCAGTGTAGAAAAACATGTAATGGCCATAACAAAACACACTGCCTGTTCACACACACAAAAAAACCCAACAGGCAACATTGCTACACATTGTGTACCAATAATGTGTAGCAAGTTTTAGCACACAGTAGTTTTTAGTCCAGGAGCTACCCCCTCTCACAGGTTGGTCGGCCACAATTTTCATGGAGTAACCATAGCGCTCAAGCCAACAACATTTCAGAAAGCCTTATTAAACAAACCCTCAACCACCCATTTGTGGTGTGGTGGGATTCAATCCATAGCCCAATTGATTTACAGTAGGTCACTGAGTGTCACTGAGGGGAATGAGAATGGGAAAATTTGACACAACATGGACCAAATAGCAAACTGACAACTTACACTAACAGAATGGGGCATAGGGAAATGAAACAGAAGTGAGCCTGTGCCCTGTTCAGTTGCTGTTAGCCAGTTCACTATCGGTCAGGGTTGTATCAGATGTTCTCTTTCTTTTGCCTGTCTACAGCACTACAGTAAGACAGATTTATGGTTAATTTGAACAAAAATATAATAAGTATCTCACATGCATTTTTGACAGTATGACAAACAAATTCCATGTACCTCTAGAAATGATTTGTGGAAGGCATCCGAAATGTAAACATCATCTGAATCATCTGCAAGTAGTCCTGAAAAATATAGCAAAATTTTTAATGTTCATACATAGAAATGTAGTCATTTCAAGAGAAAATTCCATTTCGTAATAAAAGCTGTAAATCAAAAATTTTATTTTACTTTAATTTTATTAAAGTTATAGAAATTGGTGGTATATTAAGTTTTAATAGAATGAGACACTCAAATTACTCATTACCGTTATGTGATATCACATCACATATGTATATTTTTTTAGGGTAATTTTTAAAGAAAATTTACAAAGTTACAGAAAACTTTTAAAAGTTTTTTTAAAAAAATATTACTTTAATATTAACATTTGTAGCCTATCTATTTATATTTTTATTATATACAGTATAAACACACTTTTTTTGTTTACTGACACATTTAATTGAAGTATGTTTTTCAGTAAATATTATTTTTTGTATTAGGCCTATGTCAGAATAAGATCAATGATTTTATATTTTTTTGTATTACTTTAATCAGTCAAATATCTACATACACTAGTATATAATAGAATGGCTAAAGGTTTTGGGTATCCTTCTACAAGCTTCTCACAAAAGTTTGCTAGAATTTTGTGGCCCACACATTCTTGACAGAACTGGTGTACTTGAGTCAGATTTTTGGGCTACTTACACATTTTCAGTGGTATACACAACTACATTTTATTTTGGTTTTGTTGATAGCCATGAGCCAGTAAGTGAAAGCTTGGGTACAAATGGGTCTTCTAAATGAACAATTAAGGACGGCCTTGGGCTCAAGTGATGCATAGTTCCCAGGTCATTCAACCAGATAGCCTACTAAAAGAAGTGTATCCTTTGGCCATAGACTCTGCAACTATGACAAATGAAATAGTGTTGGCATCTATATAGTGGATGATGTAAATTTGTGATTGTCATTTACTTTTCACCATTACTTATTTAGCATTAAAGAATTTTTTCAGCATGTGTCTTTTTGGTCACTCTTGTCTGTGACCATTTTTGTCAAGAGAGCTGTTACTCGTTTTTATGCTTCAGATCATTTTAAAGGGGACATAAAATGGATGAATTGAGCATTGTACCCTGTTCTGCCATGTAAATATAGAATGTACTTAGCTTCAATTATTCAAAAATTTGCTCAAGTGCAATTTTACAAGCCTAATTAAAACCTTATATTTAGTAAAGTTCGGCTTTTGGCTAAATGGCGCCCTCTTTGGTAACCACAATTAAACTACAATGACTGTGTGCTATTAGACATCACCTGATTGGCCCATGTTTTAGTCGCCCAACCATGTCTCATGTTCATGATTGCTCTTTGACCATGCATTACCTCTCCTAATTCATCAAAGCCAAGGCCAAAATGTTTTTTCCATTCTGTCCCCTTTACCAGGAAAGCATGTACTGTATTGTGTGTAGCCTACCTGGTAGGCTAGCTTCGCTTGGGCTGAAGAGGTGCTCGAGGCCCATGTTCTGCAGCTTCTCCTTCAGACTGAAACCATCTTCAATCTTAAAGCGTGGGATCTGCACTGCCACGGTCATCTCCGACATTTTATCCAGCCAGCCAACCACCTTTTTCAAGTCCAGGCTTTTCTCTACCTTAAGTCAAACCCATACAAATATTAATTTAGTTAGCTGAGGCTTACTTAGTTTAGTTAGAGTTGTATATGTACATCTTAACAAAATAACTTCCATCACAGTATAAACAGAATTATGTGTCATTTTTAAGTAAAGTTGTTAAGTAAGTTGTCTTTGCAATTTTTCCAAAAAAAAAAAAAAAAAATAGCACTGTAAGTTAGTAAATTATGGCTTGATTAGACTATATGGCTATTTGATTTTATAACTACAGCGTCTACTTGCATTGATAAATGTATAAAATTATATTTTGTAGATTATTTGTTCCACACTCAGTACCCATATTAAGCAGGAGAACACTCCATCCAGTATGGTTGATTAGTACCTCAGACAGGCTAGTGCCTTTTGTGGGCAGGATCAGCACCATTGTTATGTCTTCTCCACGGTATGGCATTTCAAGGACCTTCACTTTATCCTCAGGGAACCTTCCATACCTGAACTTTGTCTCTTGATACATCATGGGCACTGGGCAGGTTTTTCCATTACTAAGATGAAAGTCATCTTTCATCACATTCTCCTTGTCAAATTTATTTTTCCATTGACCCTGTAGTGCATATGGAAAGCAACTGTTCAGTGAAACTTCATTAGCATTTTTCAAACAAATACTGATAACATTGTAGAACACCAAAGGCCCTAATTTAAAAAAAGGGCAAAGTACAAAGTCTATGAACAAGTCAAATTCTCATGTATGCTGTGAAATATATAGCTGTCATGCTGTGCTGCTGGTGCACTCCGTGGTTCTGTTACTGTTTGGGGGGCAGTATGCTGATAGCTTTCAGGCGCAGCCTGGGGGCATGTAGGTCTATTTACTTAAAGGACTTTCGGTTCTTGCTGTAGCCTTCAGAATGGCAGTATACGTGCACTTGTGAAATCACTCCTAAAAATGCATAAAACATTCGTTTGTAAAGACATGAAAGTCACCAAGTGGTTAGTAATGTTGACTGATGCACTGACACAAAATCATGTCTTCCTTCATTACTTTTAGTGCTTCTAAACTCTTCTGAACTCCAGGTCCACAATTTAAAATAAATTGTAAAAAACCTGTAAGAAGCCATGCAGTTTGCAGTGATATTTATGTCAGCACATCAGTGAACACTAATGACCACTCAGTGAGTTTCACATTTTTACAAACGAATGTTTAATGTGTTTTAGGAGCATTTGCATAATTTAACCCACTGTATGCTGCCACTCTGAGGGTGGGCCGGGGGAGCCACAGCAACAACCGAAAATACAGCAGCACTTTGCCCACTGTTGAAATGAAGACCCTATACTAGGTATTTCACACAGTTTTTCACTCTACCTTGAAATAGATGGTGTTCACTAGAACAAGGACAGTGGTGCTATCTATAGAGCCTTGGGGCAGAGTGTCCTGGATCCTGTTCTCTGTCTTATTTGAGATCCATTCATTAATTGTCATTCTTGAAAGCTCTGGCTTCTCCTGTGAAGAATAAATATGTTTTTAGGCATAATAAAAACAAAATTGGGGTGGATGATCTACACAACTCTCTGATAGAAATGAACCTTGAAGTTGAGGGGTAACAGTTTTGCACCATAAACCAGCTCACTGATGTTCTGGTAAGTCTCATTGAAGGCCAAAGACTTCTCCCCAAACAAACGGTTGGCTGAGACCAGCTCTGTTGTCTTGTCCTTTTTTCGATAAAGGCGGCAATTTATCTTTGCAAAGAAAAAGTGAACTTGGTCAGATGTCTTCTCTTTGATTGTATCAAACTCAAAGACCTACAGAGGCAGAAGTAAGAAGAAGAATCATTAGTCCAAAAAGAAACAGCCTATCGGTTCCCAAACCAAGAGCTACAGCTTTGATGAATTTACAGTCACATTTGTTGATCTTTAAATACTTGAGAAGAAGAGCATGAATTGAGGCGGTTCATGTCTACAGTGTGTGTCCTTTGTCATGGGGCTAGCTTACTTTCATTAGCTGCTCCAAAGTGGTGTTGCAGGCTCCCAGCTTGGTCATGGCAAAAGCCGTGGAAATGCTAATTGGGGACATGAAAATGTTGCTTTCATCAGACTTGCTCTTAGCAAGCTCCTGGAAGAGAGACAGGGCAAACCTGCTATTTGCCTTTGACAGCTCCCATACTCGGGGGTTGGTGGACTCTGGAACTTCCTCAGTTGCTTCAACAGGTTCCTCAGTCTCTGGTTCAGTCTCTGGTCTACGGTAGACACATAATGGCTCCAGGGGAAGGTCTTTGGGCTTGGCATTGCAGATATCTCGGTTGGCCTGGGATGTGCAGAGTATGGGCAAGAAGCACAGTGTCCACAAACACACCAGTGACCTCATCCTAATGAGAGTACAAATAGACAATTCAGCCTGTGAAGTATTGATATGCTTAAACATGGAATAAAGGACATGGAGAGAATTAGCCACGCTAGGCTTGATTACTGCAAGAAATGTATTTTCCAGTGACTAATCTATCATCTGTTCAGAACTCTGTAGCTATACAGTAGGCCAAAGACTAGCTATAGGGAAGACTACCCCAGTTTGAATTCATTTCATTTGGTAAGTTAGTAAGTTTAATTAATTTGGTAAGTTAGTAAGTCTTACAGGGTGTTACAATGATTGGCTTCTGACTATAGAACTTACTTCAAACCCCTTACTCTCCTCTCAAGCCTCTTAGACCCTCCAACATGGGCCTTTAAGCTGTGCCTGATTTTAGACTTTCAAGGGGAGCAATCTTTGGAGATCTTTTATCAGACCTACTGTAAGCTGTGGAATGACCTTCCTTCCCAGGTAAAAAAGTAGTATATTTTTTTTCTTATTTTAGATATTTTTTATGGGCTTTTTGCCTTTTTTATATGATATGACAGCTGGGGAGCGACAGGGGGTTGGGGGAGTGGGGAGAGGGATGGGGGGGATCGAACCCGGGTTCCCGGAGGCAACTGACCTACTGCGCCCACCTCCCACAAACAAAACAAAACAAACAAAAAAATTTTTTTTAATGGCAGAAAGTCCATAAAAATATCTTTAAAAAAAAGTATATACTACTTTTTTTTTTTTTTTTTTTTTTTTTTAAGATATTTTTATCGGCTTTCTGCCATCAATGATAGGACAGGTGAGGAGTGACAGGAGGCGAGTGGGGAGAGAGATGGGCAAGGATCAGGGAATGACCTGGGGCCGGGATCGACTCCGGATCCCCGGAGTCATGATATGGCACCTAACCAACTGACCTACTGTGGCCCGCCCCAGAAGAAAAAAAAAAAAAAAAAGGAGCATACATCTTTTTTTTTTTTTTTTTTTTTTTTTAGGATATTTTTATGGGCTTTCTGCCTGATAGGACAGCAGAGGAGCAACAGGAACAGGAACAAAAAAAAAAAAGAAAAAAAGGGGCATACTTGTTTTTTTTGTTTTTTTTTAAGATATTTTTATGGGCTTTCTACCTGATGGGATAGCTGAAGAAAAAAAATATTTTTATGGCCTTTCTGCCTGATAGGACAGCTGAAGAGCAACAGGAACTGAATGGAGAGAGGGATGGGGAGGGATTGGGAAATGATCTCTGGCCAGAATCGAACCTGGGTCCCTGGAGCCACGGCACAACGCCCAACCAATCGAGCCGAAAAAAAAAAAAAAAAAAAAAGTAGTATACTTAAATGTCATACACAGGTTACAGGCTGTTGACCCCCAGTGCTAATGTGGGCAAAGTAATCCAGGAAGGAAGAAAAGAGATTTAAAGGGGACATAGAATGATAAACCATCAAGTTCCTCAGAGTTCTACCAATGAAGTGTAGATGTAAATGTATTTGCATTGTGCCCAAGTATTATTCAAGAAAACGCTTATCATTTTCTTCTCAGTGTGTTCAGTACTTAGATT
>JASCQY010132984.1:0-13027 GCA_030264315.1 Sardinella tawilis
CATTATACATCAACCACAAAAGGCCGCTCATAATGCCGAACTGTACCGCTCAGACAAATTTAAATTTGCTCAGTGCTAAAAAAAATTAGAGGGAACATTGCATACTACTATAGGCCTGCAGTACATACAAACATAGATGCTACTGTAGTTACACACATACGCATTTGTCATTTGACTCTCTGGCTAGTATAGGTCTTTAAATCTGTCATTTTAGTGCTTTTAGACATTTTGAATGTTTAAAAATAAATATCTGAACATTGATTTTAGTTACCGTATATATATACAATACATATATCCTGAGGTCATCTTAAAATGAAAAATGAATTAATGTGGTCTTATGGTTTGATTTATTCTTATTGTCCTGCCATAGTTCAGCCCAAAATAAAGCTGCATCAGATTTCAGCCCCTAACGGCAGACATCCAGCAATGCTGCAGTGCAGTGTGTATGGATTTTACCCCAAACAAATCAAAGTGAGCTGGAAGATGAACGGCCAGGAGGTGACCAAAGGTGTGATGTCCACTGAGGTGCTGTCAAACGGCCACTGGAGCTACCAGGCTCACTCCAGACTGGTGCTGTCATCCCAGGATGCTGGAGAGAGGATTTCTTGTGTGGTAGATCATCCCAGCTTTAGTCTTCCAGAACAACATAACTGGGGTATCAAAATAAGCATGATTTACAGGATTTACTTGAATCATTATGCAGTACTGTACATCCCATCAATAATCAAGACAATAATGCAATAATGAGATTATTATTTTATTGTAATTTTGGTTCAGGAAAATGGTGATTTTAACATGACTTGATTTTGTTGGAAAACACACTGATACTCTACATAGTATATTAAAGTAAGAAATGACAAGCTAATTAATTAACATAGGCCTATATTCAAGTTTTTTGTTTGTTTGTTTATTTTTTTATCAACAGATCCTTCCATGTCAGCTTCTGACATTATTCAAATCGCTTTTGGGGTCATTATATCCCTTCTGGGGATTTGCGTTTGTATTTTTGGCTCGCTTTGTTACCGGAAAAATGTCTTGGGGTAAGTATTACAGTAAGTAACCTATGAATATGAGGAGTTAATATAGAGATTCAAGATAATATAGAGATAAAAAAAGATCCATGAAAACAGGCCTGCTTCTTGCTTCTGTTGACTTAGGCTTGTATACTGCTCCTGCCGCACTTCGCCAGAGTCCACATCGAACACACTTGACAAGGACATTTCCCTCTCTGATGTGTCAGGGCAGGGTAGTACTTCGAGTAGTAGTGATGGGGATGAGACCACCTATGGCAAGATAGAGACAAGGCAGAGCCTTTGAAGGGTCGAGACGGAGTCCATTGATTTTTTAAATGCAGTTAAGACTGGGTCTTTGAGGAAGCAAGACAAAGTCTTTCAGGAGTTGAGACCTAATCGAGATCACGACCATTATTAATTATTTTTCCAATGTTTGACAATACACTAGAATATAATATTCGGTATCCATTGAAACTTTATGTTCACTCTTCCCCCTTGTGAGTAATTGGATATGTTAGTTAACATGAACTGGACTTCAAGAAGTCCTTCTCCCAAGGGTTAAGTTCAAAATGAGTCCAATAAAGCAGAAAATTGTCTCAAGACCAGACTAGAGTATTACAACACTATTGACTAGAACTTAATGTTTCAAAATTTCATATGATTTCTCTCATCACAGCAAATGTACTGTAAGTTGTTTTAGAAAAATACAGTTTGTGCATGTACTTTATATGATATTATCCTTTATAAGCTTACTATTATTGTCAATGTTTTCCCTTGTACAATAAAAAGACAATGTAAATTCCATGTTCAGCATTTTTTCAAAAATAAAACCATTTAACATGATAGACTAGACTCAATTTTGAGAAATGTTAATCCTATTTTTTAGTAAAGGTTGTGAACCAGTCATTTTAAAGGACAGGTTTGTTTGTTTTTTACACATAAAGCTTTGTTTTCAGATCGTTTGAAATACAATGGTTAAGATAGATGTTTTAACACATGCTGCTGTTCAGAGAATTTTTGGTTGTTGCTGCTTACCCCACACTTTAAGAATCATCATCATGAACCATTCTTCATTCAGGGAAACTTGACTGAGCTATCAGCTCTTTTGCAGCAATGCCCTAATCACAATATTAATATTCATTCTCAATGATGAACCTATTGTCACACCCTAGGGCTCTGCTGCTTGAATACTGGGGACTAGTGTATTGGTAGGGCACCTGCAGTTAATTAATAAATCAGGAATTGGTCAAGATAGTAGGCATAGTGTGTGCTGTATTGTGTGATAAAAAAATGTTATAAAGCTGGTTACACTTTATAATAAAGGTACATAATTAACAGGGGCAGATTAAGGTGTACAGGGGCCCTAGGCTACAGTTGTCTGTGAGGCCCCCCAACCCCCCTCAAAAATACTTCTCGCCAGTAGACCTACGGTAGCCTACTGTACATGAGTGTATACATTTTGTTATATGGCTACTGTATTTTGTTGATGTGCGGGCTTGACCACGGTTCCAAGCACAAAAAAATATGAGGCTGAAAAAAATCTATCTAAAAAAAAAAAAAAAACACAGAAACTACTGATATTTTTCCTTGGGACTTCTTGGAGTCCAGCCTATCTATAGTTTTTGAGGTAGCCTAAAAACATCCAAAACACGGATTTGCATTGGAAAACATGCATAAATATACAATGCTTTTCCATTTCTCCCTGCGCATTAGCCTGGCAATACCCATGCTGCCTTAGGCTGGTGTTAGTCAGGTTACCTGCGCATATCAACATAGCATTAAAAAACGAGATAAAACTAGGCTACCTTTAGCTTTTAATTTCCCTAAAACTATGTATCTTCCACCCATGAATGCCCGAACAGCCGCGTTTACTGTTTGGAGATGGGCACCATCCAGTCGAACAACAGGAAAGGCACGTCACGTGTAATCAACAGTGCAACATCCACATCAACAATGCATGAAACGGGAAACACTATAGGCCTATATGCCATTCATAACTCAAAGGAGTGATTGTTTTTTAATGCGGAAATAAGATATTAGCCATGTTATTTTTGCGCTGTAGCAAACTTTGCGGACACACTAACCCAAACGGAGCGCTGATCAGACATCTCTCCTCACCTCAGCCAGCAGCCAACCTCATCGTTCTTCTAATGCTTTGTTAGTTTTGACAGCTGTGTTTGACTCCTGAAAGTGCTAAGGTAAACTACATGATGTAATCTTAACTAAATCAGCCAAAGTGGTCTCACATATTTCACATATTTCGCTACTGTCTTTATACGGGGGCTATCGTTACACCTCGGTAAAATCTGAAGTGGTTTCACATTCTCCGCTCAGATGACCGTGGGGGAGCAAGGCACCCCCACTGCTACAATTGTATCTGTCTACCAGTAAGCCTGTTTTATGACACAAAATTTGCAAGTAGCCTGTTGCATGGCCACCACTAGTTCATTGAGAAATAATGTCTGATCAGGAGGTTGGCTACTCCTGTAATAGTATTCCGCTTAGCAGGCCAGGTATAAAACTCACATATTGAACGTTCGTGATAGGCAAGAGCAGTAATATAGTTAGATACTGATCAGTGGCTGGATTGTTGTAAAAGGTTGAATAGATCCATAGCCCTTTTTCCATCAAAAAGATGATTCGCTTCAAAATGATGCGCATCAAAAAGTTAGTGCGACATACGTGATGGAAAAGGATCTATATCGCTCCAGCGCCGACTTTGTCGCATTAAGTTAATTCGCGCGGCAGAAAGATGAAAGATTGTTTTTAAAAGGTAGATTTATTTGTGAACATGTAAAAAATCTATGTTCAGGTTACAGGAAAATTCCGCTTTCATGTCTGAATTCCATGATTCCTTGGACCTCGAGAAAGCGTTTGTTGTCAAAGTCGGTCGTCATACCCAATCAGCATCGCTTACGATTGTTGCGGACCAATACAATTTAAGGATATTATCTTATGTAAATTATATATTTTTATGGCCAATGAGAAGGCCCCCCTTGCATGTGAGGCCCTAGGCTTAAGCCATATCTAGCCTGTGCATTAATCCGGCCCTGACAATTAAGCATTAGTTAAGCATGCAAGTGGTACCAAACAAAACATCATTAGATTTACAAAGAACTTTAAAAAATTTTGTAAAATTCACCAAAGTGCAAAACTGATATTTAAACCCGTCAAGTGGACACTTTTAACTTGATGCTAATGGTACCATGTACTTCCAGTGATTGTGCTAAGCTATGCTAATAATGTCAATCTAAGCACTGAACACACTGAGAAGAAAATTATATGTTATATTGTATATATTATATTTTCTTGAATAATTCTTGGGCATAATACAAATACATAAATATCAAGAAAAGGTGGCGTGTTCCTTTAAAGGTATAGTTCGGTATTTTACACTTTAAGCCCGTTTTCTATATTGCCCAGGATGCAAATGAATGGTTGACACCGGAATCTCGAAGATTGGTCGTGCTGTGGCTATTTGGCTGCTTTAGAATCTGCTCTGTAGGGCTTCAACATTGCTCCCTATGGGTCAGGCTGATCCTGTCCTTAAAACACCCCTAAACGTTCGTTTTAAAAGATGTGCAACTCACCGAGTGGTTACTGGCCTTCAATGATCTTCCATAGCAAGTTTCGTAGAGAAATACAACTTCTGTCGTATTTTATCAGATAATTTCTAAATCCTGAAACTACTTTTTCCAGATGCCTCACAACCGTATATATCTGATGAAATATTCAATATCCTGTTCAATTAGCACAGGCAATTTTTAAGACATACAAACTTTCGTTTGTCACCCACCCAAGCATTTAAACCACTTCCATTGTGCGTAAAAAGCCTTTCAGCATATCGCAAACGTAATGGGTGATGTCGTCAGGTAATCTGAGGCTCTACCTGTGTGAGCTCTTGTAGTGTGGACGGTCAGGTCGCAAATCGGCTGTATGCATGAGTGCGAGACCCCCGATTACAAAAAAATCTCCTCGCATAGTGTGAACACTTTTGAGCGTGCCAAACTGTGGGGAGTCATAGAATCGTGGGTGATATTGTGTAGTCTGAACCTGGCATAAGAAATGCTCTTTAACATGGCACCTCTTTACACTGCCTGTACTGTCTGTGCTCTTCTAGTTACAAATGTCTTACTCTGATTCAGCTGAAGGAAAGAGATGTAAAGATTTGTTGATGTGTCTGAAGTTCACTAGGCCATGATGTTTTCAGATTGCTCTGGTTATATCTGATCGAATCTGTAGTTCATGTTGCCCTCACCTCTCACTTAATGAAGACCCTTGAACAGCATTCTAAGACTACAGGTCATGTACAGTACTTGACTCCCTTTCGTTCACTAAACAGGAGAATGCGGCAGTCGAGGATGCCATTCTGTATCTACTACACAGGGTGTACTATCACTCAGACAAAGGAAGCTGTGCTGTGAGAATCATGTTCTTTGACTTCTTCAGTGCTTTCAACACTATACAGCCCCTTCTGCTGAAGGAGACAAACTTTAGCAGTGAACCCAAGCCTGATGACCTGAAAGGCCACAGTTTGTTAGACAGGGGGACCTCACATATCAGGCTGTGGTCAGCAGAACAGGGGCACCAGAGTGTACTGTTCTCTCTTCTATACTGTTCACTATACACTACAGACTCCAAGAACAACTCTGAGTTGTGCCATATGCAAAATGTTTCTTGATTCAGTATTCTGGGGTGTATCAAGGATTGACAGAAGAGGAATTATAGAAGTCTTTTGTGGGATGGTGCAGGACTAACCAGCTGTAATATACCCTGGAAATACCCATGCTGCCCTGCGCGCTTGTTACGAACTGTTCGGCAGCCTAGAGACCAAGTCCAAAATTTTTGCATGGATTCGGGTAGTCTGGGGACCAATCACAGATCAGGGAGAGACGGCAAGGCGATGCAAACTTTTGGACTGACAGAACCACACGTCCCTTACAAGAAAATGAATAGGTGTCCAGACTAAATCTCACTTGTGATTTAGGCTGGCGATAACCAGGCTAGTGGACTTCAGGAGGCCAGACGGTCCCTTGCTACTGCTCACCATCGATGGGATGAATGTGGAGACTGTCGGTACTGTACAAGTACCTGGGGTACCCCTTGACAATAAACTGGACTGGTCTGCCAATACCGGTGCACTTAACAATAAAGTACAGAGCTCTTGCTTATATTCTACAGTCTGTCATGACCAGTGTCCTTTTCTATGTCGTGGTATGTAGGGGAGGCAGTACTAGGATGCTGGGTGACAGGACAGGCTGGTGAGAAAAGCTGGACTCCACTTTCTCCAAACAGAAGAGCTTGTTCAGCAGCAGGTTCCTGTCTGTGTTTTGGAAAACAGACAGTAGATTTTTGTAGATTAGTCTATATTGGTCCCTCAAGTGCCCTCTTTAATGGGTCAAAATACCATCATGCATTACACAGAAGCATGTGGAGTGCTTGCACGTGGAGTGCAAGTGAGTTGCTGTGAATTTATACGGTTCAGTTACTAGAAGACATTATCAAGGTAAGAAAACCTGTTTGTTCATTTTGGACATGGTCCATGAAATGTTTACTATGATTCAGCTGAATAAGATTGGGAGATTTGTTGATGTTCACTAGGCCATGAGTTCCTTTACATGCAACTGAAATGAAATTACAAGATAACGCACAAGCCAACTGATCTTAAAAATAGGTCTAGTTAATGATAGTATTAATAAAACATGTTCATGCTATGATTTAAGCTTTGGCCATGTACTCCCAAAGTAAGTCTAAAGCCATAATGTAGTTTATCTTTCATGTTTATTTAGCTCAGGGCAGCAACTGGCCATTCATGCATTACATTTTGTGTATGGGGTGTCATGGGACTCGGGCTACATGTCAATGAAGTTTCAAAGGTGTTTCAGTGACCTGTTACATGCTGACAGAAATTTGCTCAGAAGAAAAACAATTAATTTAGCTATTTTAGGCATGTCACACATGGTTATTTAAGGGCTTGTTAGATGCAATCCGCAGCTGTCAGTCAATAGCCTATATGCTAGAAAGGAACTCATTCAGTAGCATGACTTCTGAAAAGAGCCAGTCTGTTAGATATCTTGTACAAATACAATCCTATACCCACAGTGTAGTCAACAGCTTCTATCTGATCGAATAGATGAATAGCTGATGCTTTACATTCTAAGACCCTGTTGGTTACTGAACACCAACAAAGCTAAGTATGTGGTGGTGGACTTCAAGAGGCCTGCCCGTCCCGTCTCTTGCTACTGGTCACCATTGATGGGGTGGATGTAGAGACTGTCAGTACAGACAAGAAAATTGGACTGGTCTACCAATACTGATGCACTTTACAATAAATCACAGAGCAGACTACTTCCTCAGAGGCAGGGGTCCTTTAATGTCTGCAGAAAACTAGCAAAGTACTTATATTCCACCAAAGGACACCATGGCCAGTGTCCTTTTTACCATGTTGTGGCATGTTGGGGAGGCAGCACTAGCACACCACTTTCTCCAAACAGTAGAGCTTGCTCAGCAGTAACTGTGTCTTGCAAAACTGACAGTAGATTATTGTAGATTAGTCTACAATGGTCCCTCAAGTGCCCGCTTTAATGTGTCAAAATACCATCATGCATTTATGTCAATATTTATCTTGTAAATATAAGCACGTTTTGCTGCCTGATGATACTGGCAGTTAAGAGAAGACATTGCCAAGGTTAGAAAACCTGTTTGTTCATTTTGGAGCCAAGGGGATATTTGTAGATGTTTTACTCTGATTCAGCTGAATGAGAGAGATGGGGAGATTTGGTGATGTGTCCGAAGTTCACTAGGTCATGATGAATTCCTTTACACACAACAATAATGTGGTTTCTCTTTCATGTTTATTTAGGTCAGGGCAGCAACTGCCAGACATGAGACCATTCATGGTTTACTTCTTGTAAGGACCATAAAAAACTATGACTAAAGGCTTTACTAGACTACTGACATTTTCAGATTTAACAAAACAAATGGTATAAAATATACAAAAAAAGAGAAAATTATGAAGTGCTGCAGCAGACTTTGGAGCCATTTACTGCAATGTTCCAAAAATTATCACAAAAGTCACATGGTGTGGTGTGAAACAGGCCAACCAGTCCTCTATCACACAGGTGAAGGCCTCCAGAGTCCCGGAGGTTCACACCTCACTGCATCCTCCTGACAGTTGCAGGATGGGGAGGCCCATCAAAAACCTGTCATCACATAGATGTCCTTGGTCATTCTTCAGTGGCCAAAAGAGCACAGCCACCCTTCTGTCACGGGGTAGCCTTCTCCTCAGGGAAAGCGGGGGAGGGAACTAAAATGGCACCCTAGGGTTAACCCTAACCCTAAGGTTTCCACGGGGACTGGTTTTAGGGTGGAACATAACAACAACACACAGAACACAACAAGACGGCAGCTTGCACAGCTGACATTATTTAATTATTACACACAGGTGTGCAGCGGGAAAGTTGGGGTTAGGGTTCGGGGAAAGACATTGCAGACAGCGGGCATTTGCAACGAAGCAGCTGGATTACCAGGGAGACCAAGGGAGTCGGATTCCATGCGGAAGTTATAACACTCATGGAGGATTTCGGCTGTGGTTCCACCCGGAAGGGGCCCTCCGGCCATTAGCGTCTCATTTGCGGGCATTCATTTTTACGTCGCATCAAAATCAAATAACTTTACATGTGAAACATGCTGTACCTCGACTTTGGTGTTGTTGTACACCTTCGAAAAGATTACAAATCATATTGGCTACGCTATCTGCTGAGTTACGTTATTACCATGTAAGAAACTTTTTGCTGTGGCGATGCTAAGAGTGCCGACAGAAATTAGTCAATGGTTAGTGACTTTCTGTCGCACAGAAGCACATTTACCGTAGTGTTGTGATGGTGCAACTAAAATTTTAACACAATGCCTAACAACACTTAAGGATGGTGACGTTTCACAGATGGTAAGATTTTCGTTTGTGACTGTGTTATATCTGTCAGATTTTCCGTTGCTACATTTACTAGCCATGCTATGGTGTTTAGGTACGTTAGATCAGAGTGACTACATTGGTTATGAGTATCGCCAGTTGGAACAATTGATTGCCCCTGTCTAATGTTGAGCATGCTCTTGTGCTCCAGTTGGCCTCACCTCTTCTAGTTCCCTCTGTGCCGCCCCACCGCAGGCGTAACACTGTGATTGACATTTGTGCCCTCAGCCCCCCTTGCCTATAGCGTGTGATCAAGTGATCAACTGGACGACTGTCCCTCCCATGTGCAGTTAACTGTTTGAGTGCTGTGCTGTGTTAAGTGATCAACAGGGTGGGCTGTTCTGTTCTTACTATATGTGATTTGGCTCATGCTGTCACATTGAGTACTGTGCTGTGTTAAGTGATCAACTGGATGGACTGTCATCATAAAATCATACAATCATAAGATGATAAAATAATCAGAGCTATTATGGCATCTCCAGTAAAAAAAAAAAAAACACTGCACTAAATCATTTCATGACTGATTTTACAGCTCACAATATGAGCTTGACAAAGGGTGCCATTTCTCTATGACACAAAAATAACATCTTAGAAAGACCTGGTTATTTAACTCCCCGTAAGCTTTTCTACATGAAACTGACAGACTCCCCCTTGTGTTACTTTTGTAGTATAAAGTCATAGTATATAGGTATAAAGGACTTGGGTGCCCCCTGTTGTTCGGAGCATGTGCTTGTGAAATGATCAAGGGGTTGCTGAAACTGTCATCAGTAAAAAACAAACAAACAAACAAAAAACAACATTCATTCATATATATTTAAAGGACAAGTTTGGTTTTAAACACTGAAAGCCTTGTTTTCATGAAATACAATGGTTAAAGGTCCAATTTGTGAGAATTTCTCCCATATAATGTTGAGATAGTACTGTATATACAGTACAGTACAGTAGCAGTCATAACAGCTATGGCAGCCTTCATGTTGTAAAAACGCAAATTCCTGCAGCAATAATTTCCGTTTGTGTTTAATTCATGAAAACAGACTAGTGAGAATATAAATAAAAAGACAAAAATTGTAACACATGGGAAGTGAACAAGATTACAACAACATTATGGATATTGTAGGTCTGTGTCTCACGAGAAGCAAATAAGTCAGACCAATATTACGACATTGCAGCCCACCACACCCCCATCTAGCTTTAAGTTGCTAAGTTGCTCACATTCCCAAGGGCAGGATGCAATATGTCATTTCATTGATAAAATTATAACATTGCGCTTGCCAATTCATGAAATGACGGGTTGGCCTTGTGAGGGGATGCACAATGATTTTTACCAATTTGTTACAAACACAAACGAGTATGAAAGTAGCCCTGCTTCTGAGTAGCAAGTCAAACTATAATGCAAGCTATGTAAGTAAGTAGCTCAGATGAAGCAAAAAAACGTTACACACAGTACCTTTAAGGTTGATATTTTGACACATGCTGCTGTTCAGAGAATTTTAGGTTGTTGCTGTAGCTCCCGCCTCCTAAAACGCATTAAACATTCGTTTGTAAAGACGTCACCCTCACCGAGTGGTCATTAATGTTCACTGATGTGCTGACATACTGTAAATATCGCTGCAAACTGCAGTTTCTCACCATTTATTCTCAATTGTGGACCTATTTTCACACTGGTACCTGTCCACCTAAGAGTTTAGAAGCAATGAAAGAAGTTACAATTCGTTATGTTTTTTGTGTCAGTGCATCAGTGAACATTACCAACCACTTGGTGAGTTTCACATCTTTACAAACGAATGTTTAATGTGTGCATCAATAGCAACCATTGGATGTCACTTCAATTGATATCAATGTCAGTCTTACAAGGCCAACATGACTTACTAGCCAGGGATCCTTTTAAAATATTCCAAAATATGTGAAGGTACAAGTATTAAATGAGCAGTTTCATAGTTTTCTTGATGATCTTTCCAAGCTGATTTTCCTATCGCAATAGCTAAAGCAGTGCTGCTGCAAGCATTATTGCTGGTTGTTGACAGTGCATGTGTAGCCAAAGATGTACTTCAAATACAATAGATATTTCAGCAATTTAGTCCAATGAGTTGGCAGCTGCCTACAGCACTGACCAGTGCCTTCAGTGGCCAACTAGTTGACTGAAACTAGTGTCTTAGCCATCACTTGCAACTAGGCAAATGCTGTGACAACAAGTGATCCTCTATTGTTCTACAGGGACAGAGTTGAGCCTTAAATAGCAGACAGGGAGCCAGACCTGTGGGTTATCGATGATGTAGAACTTGGGCACACCAGCCTTCTCCAGAGTGTTCTGCTGCAAAACCCTCTCACTGGTTGGTGGTTCACTGAGTTGCTTTCAGAAGGACCTGGCGATACAAACTGTATATCCACCACATTTTGATGTTTCAACTCTATATGCACTTCTGTGTTCAGTGTGCAGCTTCAGGTGTTGGATGGCGAAGAGGTCCTGGACAATTCTGTGCACAGTGCTGCGCCTGCGCTGCTGGAAGGAAATGTATGATCCTGTCAGTCAGTAGTTGGAGATGTGCAATGAGAAACTGGCAGATTAATGAGGTGCTGTGACAGGTATTTCCATAAGGTGGCGCTACTGATATTCAACAAATCCTGCACTACCTCATCGTCCTCATTGAATCTTCACCATTCAAC
This sequence comes from Sardinella tawilis, assembly GCA_030264315.1. Classification (NCBI taxonomy): domain Eukaryota; kingdom Metazoa; phylum Chordata; class Actinopteri; order Clupeiformes; family Clupeidae; genus Sardinella; species Sardinella tawilis. Next base: position 11,647 of record JASCQY010132984.1, read on the forward strand.
TCCTTGCAATGACCTGCAGTAAAGCAGCAGCAACAACAAAGAATGCTGTCTTTGTTCATTACAGGGACTTCACCTTCCTAGCTTTGGAAAAACACCAGGTGCACCTGTTGCAAATTTGAGTGAGTTTGCTGAAGTCTAAAAGTATGGTTTCACTTTCTTTCTTACACGGGTATAGCGTTTGAACAAAGAACTGAATATTTTCATTTTCTTCCTGAAGACTGAATGGTTTGTGGTGTGCAGTGCAACGATGGCGATGTATGTGGCATTACTTATTTTGACTTTTTCCTTATTTGGCAAGGCGCAAAGTAAGTGATACCCATTTTAGTACCTTTTTATGTAGTTTATTTATTAAATAATAATTTCAGTAAAACACATTCTTGTTGAAAATGGCTTCATCTTTTGGAATTTCTTGTGCTATTATAGACTGTAATTTTGTATGTGTGCTTTTCTGACAGTCCATCAATTGAGTTTTTACAACGTATGTTTCAAGACGTACGGAATGACCGGGCTCCAGTTTGATGGGGAGGATGTGATGTATTTTGATGAGATGGAACCTATCTACAACTTCCCTTCATTCATAAACACAAATGCTCTAGTGTTACCAGGTTACAACCTGATAAACAATAGGTCCACATGCATATCCAAAATTCTCACTCTCATTGAAAAAGAAGTGAACATTACAGAAACCGAGGGTAAGTCATCAATATGTGAAATAATTATGTTTTTCATTTCTGTAATGTTATGTAGGCCTATATTTATGAATATAAGTAGGCTATTATTTGTATCGTGATCCATACAAAATGCGTAATTCTATTTGTAAATACATGTACAGTCTATATATTTTTTTTTTCTTATTTGTTCGCAATTAGGCGTATACATCTGGGTGTAGATGTAATAGGACATTTACACTGTATTATTTCACTCCAGATCATATTTTCTATTAATTTAACAAGGATGTTTAATTTTTTTTTTACTTTATGACTTTTGATTACTTTCAAGTAGAATCTCTTAATTGTAACTAACTTGTACTTGTTTCATTTCTTCTCCTTATTCAAAGATCCTCCTGAAACCATCATCTACACCAAAGACTATGTGGAGTTAGGAGTGAGGAACACACTTATCTGCTTTGTCAATCACATCCACCCTCCTGTCATCACTGTAAGATGGATGAAGAACAATATGGAGATCACTGAGGGGGTGAACCAGTCCCACTTCCATGGGCACAATGATGGGACATTCCACATGTTCTCTACCCTGACATTCACACCTGAAAAAGGAGACATCTATGGCTGCACTGTGGAGCATCAAGCCCTAGAGGAACCAAGCACAAAGCTCTGGAGTAAGTCACACCATTATAAAACCTTCAGTAAAAGCAAATATA
>JASCQY010133054.1:2675-13018 GCA_030264315.1 Sardinella tawilis
CCCCCCCCCCCCCCCCCCCCCACACGATCATCAACACAACTCACACTGACTGCACACTGGAACTGAACACACACACACTGGTAGTGTTAGAGACAGGGGCGGCAGCTCACAGACATCATGAAATACCAGCTCACAGACATCATGAAACAATCATCAATCATGATGTAGCAGAATAGAGACACGCAATACGAGGAGGGAATGCACGTCCCATGAGGAAGGAAACGTTTGATTGATTCCAGACACTTGTGGACAACTGGTGAAACGGGTGAAAACATTTGGTGCATCAGGCTACAGGTCAAGGACATCACTCATAAAAAGAAAACCTTTGGACTTGAGTGAGACAGTAGGCTAATTATGTCATTTTATACACCTACCCTAGTCGTAATGCTTTTTGAAAAGTCTCTAGCACAGACAAAATATTATCAATACCATGAAAGTAAAACACACAAGCTGATGTCTGATTTTGGGGTTTAGTGTACATGTAGCACTGCTAAACAATTGCATTAGCCTCTATGTCAACATGGAGCTTGTATGGCAGTTACACATAGGCCTGCTGGCATGCATAGCAAATGCCTTATAAATGATTGATTTGAAGAGACCGAGCAATGGGAAAGAAGCACGCCAATATCAGCACAATTTCCCCTACCCCGGGACAATCACCGCCCTGAAGCCTGTGGCACAACAGCCAGACTGGTCCTTCTGGGTGGCTTTGTGTTTCCTCTGTGTGTGTGTGTGTGTGGACTGTGCAGGAATTAAAGTTGTGTGTCTTTGTGTTTGTGTGTGTGCAGTAATTAAAGTTGTGTGGCTTTGTGTTTCCTTTACTGTGTAGGTGTGTGTTTGTGGGTATGAACTGTGCAGGAATTAAAGTTGGGTGTGTTTGTGTGGGTGTGGGAGTGTGTGTGCAGGAATTAAAGTTGTGTGGCATTGTGTTGCCTTTGTAGGCGTGTGTGTGTGAGTGAGTGAGTGATTGAAAGCACATGTATGCATGGAGACTCTTGGGCATACAGTAAGATTCCTGTGGCTGGGGAAGTTTTATTGATCTGTTTGTTTGGTTGTTGGTTTAGGGACATTGTGCCATTTTAAACAAACAAAAAAAATGCCATTTTCTACCAGATAGGCTACCTTGCATTTACAGTCAGCAGAGATGACAACTTTTAGCAAACAACTCAACAGATGACAACCTATGACAATTGATATTACTGACAGAAACACACACAATCCTGTGATCAAAGAAAAATAAATAAAAATGGCTTATCAAGTTAGTGGTTGTAAATTGAAGTGGTTTTCAAGAGAATTGTTCAGTTGAGATTTAAAACGGCAGCTGCCTGGTCTAGATGTAGCAAAACAAAGCTACAGTGCAATTAGCAACATCTGCTATGGTTAAACAGCAAATACGTCCTCCTTTGAAACTAATGGCTTTCATTGAAGTCTAACTCTCCCAAAGTGGATGTCAAAGCTGATTCAAATGACCATTGTTCCTTGGTCACAGCCTTAGGTGTTTTGCCCTGTCGTTATAATGCTAAACCCAACAGGGCTGATAGTGGAAAAAAAAATCCTGAGCCTGAACTTTTTTTCCATGCCTCGGGAGGTGGGCAGAGGTGCGAATGCAACATACCTTTAACTCATGACATAGGCCTAGGTTATATTTGAAAACGACCAGATTATGATGTTGTAGGCTCCTGGGCCTAGATATACAGTACACACTTTGTCATACTTTATACAGACTCTTGTACTCAGCAACTTAGCTTGGAGTGAGATGGTTAGGTGGAGGGGGAGAGGAGGACTAATTTTGTCATTTCTGTCACTTACACAATAAGAGCCTGCCTTTAGTGTGTGTGTGTGTGTGTGTGTGTGTGTGTGTGTGTGTGTGTGTGTGTGTGAGAGAGAGAGAGAGAGAGAGCATATGCATGGGTCTGTGACTTAGAGCCAGACAAGACACATAATCATACTGACATGCAAAAAATCATTGTGTACAATTCATAGTAGGCTACGCCTGAAATCAGGCATGGTGCCTGAATACTATCAGCCCTGACCCAATCAACGCCTCTCTACAAAGAGCATTATGATTGGTCCAACCAAGCCTTGGTAGAAGACCTACTGAGGGCCTATGATGCATGGCTAGACGTACCGGCTGAGCAAAACTATTTGCTACTGCTAGGGTACGTCTATTTCTTGGCTGAAATGTTTTTTTTTTTTTTTTGTCAAGGATTGTTAAAGCTTGTTTATAGCGCGGTTCCAGTGGTTTAATAGAAGGTCTCTCATCAACAGGTAATACCATAAGACATCAGACAAGATGAACATGCATAGACATTCTGGCTGTATCCACACATTATAATTTGTAGCATTTGTCATTTTCTTGATGTGTTAAGATAAAGATTTGAATCTAAAGTGACACCAACTATTTAAATTCAGCAGCTTTATCAATATCCATCCTTGAAGAAAATGTCTGCAGTGGACTCATGCATACCTCTACACCTTGCCAAAAAACATGACTGATCAAGCTATTAACTGAGTTCTTTTTATACGTACTGTATATAAAACAGTCTCATCAGCATATAGTTGTATATCTACTCTGACTGATAGATAAGGTTGTGGCTGTGCCTTCCTTTCTTCTGGTTCTGGGTTCCATAGAGAGTGAGCCTGTCACCCCCTGCACACCAATCATCCCAATCTGGGTTCCACAACACCAGCCTGAGAGTGAACCTGTCACCCCCCACCCCTCCCCCCTAGATGATGGTGCTGCCCCTGTCCCTACGCTGGGTGCCCCCACAGAACGCCTCTTTTACAGTCCCCCAGCTGCCTTTGGCCAGGAAGTAGTAGCTGAAAGCATCCAGGAAGCAGTTGGTGGATGCAAGGCTGTTGGCCACGTGGACAAACGAGTGGGCAAACTGCTGCAGGCCACAGGACTCCTGCCAGTGCGTCTCCACCAGGAACTTAAACAGGTAGCCAAAGTGGAGCGGGGAGAAGCAGAACACGAAAACGGCCATATTGGCAGCAATTATGCGGTTGGACTGGCTCTTCTTGGGGAGGCCGTTGGAGTCTGTCCTTTGAAAGAGGGCACGGATCACGGTCACTGAGCAGAACAAAATCACAATGAACGGCAACAGGTAGCCAAGCAGGACCAGCGTCAGGACAAATGTGACGGGCAGCGGTTTGTGGGAGTTCTTCTGGAAACACCAGAATTCTGAAGAAGAGTTGGTCGATGGGGAATCCACATAGTGAAATCTGGCACTTAAGCACCCATTGACCACCCAGATACTCACACACACAGCCAGGGCCTTCCAGGGAGACATGACCGCCCGGGCTCTGAAGGGGTACTTGACAGCTAAGAAGCGGACGACGCTGATGGCCGCGGTGGTGAAGATGCTGACATACATGTTGACAAAGTAGGTGGAGACGAAGACCAAGCAGGAGTTGACAGAGAAGGGCCAGGGGTTCTTGTAGGAGTACATTCTGAAGGGCAGCGACACCAAGACAGTCATGTCGGCAAGGGAGATGTTGGCGAGGTACACCATCATGTCACTGCAGTTCCTCCATTGCCGACAAAAGAGGCCCAGCACGGCCACATTTACAAAGACCCCAAAGATGAATGTGGGTATGGCTGTCACCATCTGAAACGTCACCACCCCACTGCCAATGGTCAAGTTGCAGAGCGTCATCTTCACCCTGACACAAACAAAATCATCACATCAGGATGCATGTAAATCCAGCATAGAGGACATGAACAGTGCAACTGAAACATTGGATTATTAGGACCGCTATGGCATTCACAATCCTGTTTCTAAAACAACCCAAAACACTAAACATTTTAAATTATGTGCAACTCACAGGGGATGGCAGCCTGGTAAGCTCACTATACACATGAATTGTATAGTCTGGAATCGGACTGTTCACAGCACTGAAACCTGTGGGTGGGATCAACAGTTGTCGTTCAAACTGTCTCTGCACGTAATAGGCCAGCGCTACTGACCAATCACAGCTATCAGGCAGCCCTTTCGTCATTGTGCTAAGCTCGCCTCAATGACTCGCTACACAGATAGAGCGTTCTGAATGGTCCGTTGCAGGTCGCGACGGGCCAGGATTTGCCTTTACCGTGCGAGACTAGACCAAAAGCTAGGCATGAATATTTCTGCCGTTATGCTATTGGTCTAGATGCTAGGCTAAGAGGTTAGTGGTGGTTGCTGATTTTTTTTTTCTTTTTTAATTATTGTCATTGGCTGAGTTTCAAAGTCCTCCCTGCGAACCAAGCCCTAAGCCCTCAAGGACTTACAGCAACTAACACTGTTCAGTAAGTTTGCAAGTTTGTGAGTCCTCACCTTGCTGTTTGCATGATTGGAACACAACTCACTATTGCCCCTCTAAGCCTTCCACATTCACTAGTTAGTTACTAGTTGCTGCGATTAATGGTTCTGAAGAAAATTAACTTTGAATTTACATGCACATCAAACGAAATAATATTTACATTCTGAAGCTCTGCAGCTACGTAATTTTTGTCAGTACAACAGCTCACCACTTCTTTACACAGGACAAACCATATAGCCAATTAGAATAAGCACATAAACATGAGTACATAATGGATTCATTAGTATGAAGCACCTATAGGTTTTTGAGCAATCAATTTCAAATTCACAGCAAATTTCTGCAGTCTTGCAATCATACTGGAAACTTTTAAAAAACAAAAAGCTATATTTTGGTTAGTTCTTCGTAAGTGCATTGATAGATATTTGTTAGCATCTTAAATTCTCATTGGCATAAAAAGTGGGCAAAAACTATCATGATCCAAGGCCTATATTGTTACTGTGTAAGACAGGTGTAAGGTTGTCTTAAAGTTGAGAATAAAACTTAGAAGAATTCTAAGAACTAAGTTTTCAAGAATCTCAATTATTCTTAACATTTTTCTTAGGACAAAACATAAGAATAAAATTACAAAAAAACATAAGAATTTTATTTGTGAATATTCAATCTTCTTAACTTTTGTCCTAAGACAAAAATTAAGAAAAAAGTACCACTTAAGAACATTTTCTTTCTAAAGAAGCTTTTGTGAATCCAGCTCCTGGTTACTATACATACCAAATCGATGATGTCTCCAGCATAGATCTACAGTATATCAATCTTGTAGTAGGCTACTGTATATGTAGTAGTAGTAATATAATGTACTGCAAGATGTCCCTTGGCCTGGGTGTGGCAGAGCACGCCCAGACAGGTCACACCAACACCTCTCGTTTTCCAAGGAGGGTTTTATAATTTCTCTAAGGCAATATTTCAAATAGCACAGAGGATTATGTTAAATGCTCTCTCCCTCCCTATATTTATTTGGTGGTAAATGAATGATCCTGCCCTTAGTTGAGCAAAGAAGAGCTGACGACTCATATGAGATCCCCACTGAGAAAGGTCTCTTTAATTCCAGGGATGTGATTGACAAAGGATGAAAAAGCAGGAAAATATACATGTACGTAGTGCATGGCGCAATCGCTTGTTCCATGGAAGACAGGCTATAAAATAGGCTATAAAATACTGAACTTGTGCTAACACTGAAAGGGGCACATAACTTCCTTTCAGTTTAATTTTCCTATGCCTCATTCTGTCAATGTTAGCTGCTGGTTCATTATTTGTATGTTGCATCAAATTTCTGGTTCTTTCTACAGACACAGTGACCTCGAACAATGATTCGTTCCAGATTTCTCCTTTAAATAGGCTACATCACATTTTCACTACATACTGTAGTTAAAGTATTCATTCATTTTATTTTTTATTCATTTAATGCCTCATTCTCCCTCTATGAAAGCCTCTGCCTTTACTCTGTTTTTGATATACAGTAGGCTACTTCATCACAACCTAAATAGGCCTAGTGTAAATCAAAGATTGCTAACACTTTACGATAAGGGTACATGAATTATCATGAATTCATAGTCTGTATACCGCTATGTGTGCGCCTTCGTGTGCGCCTTTGTGTGTGTGTGTGTGTGAGAGAGAGAGAGAGATAAAGGAGAGACATTGAATTTTGTTACATTTTTTTTGTTACATTTTTTCGTTAATTATGAAACAAGAAAATACCGCAAACCGTTTCACAACAAGTGTCTAGTATCATCGGAAAGCTGAGATTGCGTAGTTTCACGTTACCCCCTAAAATGGACCTAACAACGTCCATGAGTAACACAGTCTTGGCCTTTTTTTTTGCATTGATTCGTGCAGCCCTCCATAATGTAAAATGCTGCGTCTTTGCCCTTCAGCGTCATGCATGTTTCAATTAGCCTGCCGATACCACTGAAAAATGCCCCTGGACCGTACAGTAGAGATAGTATAGAGACATGGCCAAATGAAATTGCATCAAGTAATGTAGCCTATAAATCTACAAACCCAATTCCAAAAAAGTTGGGACGCTATAAAATTGTAAATAAAAAGTAAATGCTATAATTCTCAAATCATAAAAGTTGCATATATGTTGAAGAATAGTCTAAAAACAATATATCAGTTGTTGAAACTGGAAATTTGTATTGTTATGTGGGACATTTCAAATATGAGGTAAGCAACATGTCTCAAAAAATTTGGGATGGTATCAATAAAAGGCAACAAAAATTAAGACAATAGATAAAACAAAGGAGGACACCTCAATTATGTAGCTGACAAAATGATTTTATATTTAAAAAGCATTCCTTTTTGTCCTACACTGTAAAAAATGATTTGTAATGATTACTTGAAAAATGTGTGGAAACTCGTTGCCTCGAATAAGGTAAGTAAAGATTACTTGTCTCTTTCAATTTATCTTGAAAGAGACTAGTTATGGTTACTTAACTTGTTTGAGGCAACGAGTTTCCACACATTTTTCAAGTAAGCATTACAAATCATTTTTTACAGTGTAGACATGATTTCAGCAGCTCAACTGTTAGGTGTCTTCGTCATCACGTTTTCCTTTTTGTTATGTTTAAAATGTGACAGATCTTGACTGCCTGTCAGAAATGTTATCACCCGGTCGCCCTCATGATGGAGCTAAACTGTTGGAACTTAGTAGAGACTGCAATTTGCCTGCATTATCTGGCAATATTGAAGGCCTTCCTTCAAAATATAATGTCTGGGTGGCTGTTTATGCTGTAAAAAATTCAGATATACATCATTCAGCATTAATTTCAACTCTCCACATTAGTAAGCAGACAATAACCACGGCGCTACTGCACCCCCATACCATCATACACTGTAAAAAATGATTTGTAATGATTACTTGAGAAATGTGTGGAAACTTGTTGCCTCGAATAAGGTAAGTAAAGATTACTTGTCTCTTTCAATATATCTTTACCATAACTTGAGAGAGACTAGTTATGGTTACTTCACTTGTCTGAGGCAACGAGTTTCCACACATTTTTCAAGTAAGCATTGCAAATCCTTTTTTACAGTGTAGATGCTGTCTTTTAAACTGACCACTAAGCAAAGTTGGATGATTTGTTTTCTCTGTAGCACAGAGGGTGCAAAACTACATGATTCTCAAAAATATGAACATTTTTCACTTCTGTAATCAGAGAATAGTTTCCCATGTCTTCTAGGTCCATCTAAAATAAGCTCGGGCCCATGTAAGGCTGTTAAACCTCTGCATCATGTCTACATATGAAGCAGTCTCAGAATAGTCACAAAGTTGGAGTGTCAAAATATGTTTGTAGACACCAGACATTTCATGATCTCTTAAACCCATACAATGATGTTGATTACAGAAATAGATCTTATATGCAATCATGGTAATTCAATGTTTTTATATAATAAATGAATAATTAATCCAGCTTTAAATCGGGGTGACTTTGATGGTATTTTATGTATACATTCATGTTGGCAGTCAATATATTTAATGTTGAAATATTCATACTTGTTTTAAAATTATTCAACTTTTGCAGCATTTCATTGGCCCTGTCCCAACTTTTTTGAGACATGTTACAAATAGATTTCAAATGAGCACATATTTCCCCCAAACAATAATTTTGCCCGGTTTTAACAGTTGGTATGTTGTATTTGCACTATTCTTTCCAATATGTATGTCTTGCAGGATTTGAAAATGATAGCATTTTGTTTTTAATCACATTTTAAAAATGTCCAAACTTTTTTGGAATTGGGCTTGTATGTGCCCTAGCAGTAGCATAATGCTTTTGCAATCTAGACATACGTTACCCTAAAAGTAGCAAATGTTTTTGCTATGCAGGTTGGTAGGTCTAGAAATGAACCACAGGGCCTCAGGAGAGGTTCTCCCAAGTTTTGTCGGACCATTCACATATTTTCAGTGTTGGGGAGTAGCGAGTTACATGTAAAGAATTACATAATTTAATTACAAAAAAGTATCAGTTATCAGTTACATTCCTTTGCAAAAATATGCAATTCAATTAGCCGACAGGTACTTTTGGGAAATATTCAAGATTACAAATTCACATCTGAATAGCTTCTGCAAAAACATTGGCTATATTTTTAATAATATTAGTTTTGTTTGCCATGTTGTCTTGTGCACATCCCCCATTTACAGCTGAAAATTTGATACTATTTTAATGTGTCTAAAGGATGCTCCTATCATGTTGGAACTGACACCACCACCCACTTGTTGCTGTATCTACAGCAGGGGTGTCAAACTCATTTTTATCACAGGCCACTTCCTCAGAGGGCCAACTTACCTTGTTGTCTACATGCGTGACCACAAACTGTTGGTGGAAAAAGTGTTTCTTGCCATCACCAGCACAGTCCTAACACATCTGTGTTCTGACCGCCACACCACTAAATTTTGTCTTGTACTAGTGTTAGTATCTCACAGTTGAGTCTGTTGGGTTCAATAATAACATGGAATGCAGTCAGAGCTGCCAGGACTGTTAAAGTGATTTTCAAGCAGACCACATACAATTTTTCCCCCAAGCTTTTTGAATCAGGCAGGCCACATGAAATGATATGACGGACCTGATCCAGCCCCGCGCCTTATGTTTGGCCCTGATTCTACAGCCTACAAGCCATGCGAACTGCGTTTGTGAGGTGACCTGCAATGCCAAATAGAAAGCAGCCTACAATGTTGGTCCTGTGCATTGCATGAAATTAAAAGCTGTAGTGAGCAGACACACATCTGCAGAATCATTCCCCCACTGCTTATTCATGTTCACCAAGAATGTGAAATACTTGATTTAGCAGGCATAGCTGTTCAAAGATCAGCATGATCGCACAGTAAAGCGATCTTAAACTTAAAATGGTTGACAGTTGAGAAAATGTATTGAATAGAAAAGTAATCAAAAAGTAATCAAATGTATATCATTATATTACTTTGATGATGTAATTAAAATAGTTACACTACTATTATATTTTAGATATGGTAACTTGTAGGCTAATTGTAACACGCACGTTTCCAAAGTCACTTTCCCAACACTGCCTATCTCGATTCTTGTGGAGAGTCACCCAGACCTAGAGAGGTAGGCTACGTAATCAGGCTACAGAGACAGAAGCAGTTTGAAAGACAACTGCTGATTTTACTCTTTGGTTTGAGGCAGCCCGATCTATCAGTAGACTGGCATGTTAGGCTACGAGTTGCGTCCAGTGAACAAACCATTCCGACAACACATCATAGTGGGCTCCAAACATTACAATCACTAAAGAATTCTTACCTGTTGTGAAATTACCAGATTAGATTTTCGGATTTTAATTCCTTCCCATACAGCCGAATCTGTAGGCTAATCAAAAAGCAGCATCTGAGCAGGCAAGAGTTTGCGCAACAGATTTACAGGAGAAAACTAAACAGTGCCGTAGAACTCACTGCTCCTACTTCCAAATTACGCATCTGGGCTACTCTGTTTCCCCAGTTTGTAAATTGGTTTTACCTGTGTCATCTGCGAGTGTGTCATCCAATAGTCTAAATGCCTGCACCAAAAAAAAAAAAAAATAACACGTTTTCGCAGAAGAGGCAATGACATGACACACCGTAAACTACTAGTTTCACTTTCAAGAGGCAGTGCTTTGCGAGGGGAAAAAAAAGTAGGCTATGCTAAATGGGCAGGTTTTATGAGACACGGAGTTGCAGTTCCCAAGAAGCTACTGCCTCCCTCTAATTTCCGACACTGTATGGAAAAAACTTCTCGGAAATTGACATTTCTTTAGGCGACGTCATATCATATGGTTCTCAAGCTTTTCCTTTAATTCCCTTTTCACGTCCTACCTGTTCCCCATCGTGCAAAAAAAACAAAAAAAAAAAACAATGAAAGCAGTCCAAGTTTAGGCTACATAAAACATTGTAGAGTATTTTATTCATTTTCATATCAAATTTTCACTGAATACTACGGAGCCCTGCTAGGGTCATGGTGGGGATTTTTTTTGTTTTGCGTTCCCTCGCAATAGTTTTGCGT
>JASCQY010133072.1:0-13014 GCA_030264315.1 Sardinella tawilis
CTGTCTGCAGTTCCATCTGTAATCTGTGTGTGTGTGTGTGTGTGTGCGTGTGTGTGTGTGTGTGTGTGTGTGTGTGTATGTGTGTGTGTGTGTGTGTGTGTGTGGTTTCCTCACCACGTGGCTCCTCCGAGGCAGGCAGGAACTAGCAGCCACCAGTACCAGTCACCGGCTGCACTGAACACACCCATCAGCAGAGCCACCAGCATCCCATTGAAACCATACAGCCCACCAGCAATCTCTGCACTTTACACACACACACACACACACACACACAAACACAAGATTATTTACATTAGCATGCTTATACATCCAAACACTACAACATCAACATAAACCCAATGGTGTAATTCGTTACTAAAATAATTAGTAGCCTATTAGACCTATGAAACAAGCAATGTTGCTATTTTTGTCCTATCCAAAGCATCATTTTGCCTAAATGTGTGCTAACCTTTGTGAGTAGACTCATACTGCATGTTGACATATTCATCTCTGTTCTCTGTGTGCGCACATGTATGAGCATGTGTGTGTGTGTGTGTGTGTGTGTATGTGTGTGAGTGTGTGTGTGTGTGTGTATATACTGTATGTATGAACATGTGTGTGAGCGTGTGTACATGTATGAGCATGTGTGCGTGCGTGTGTGTGTGTGTGTGTGTGTGTGCATATATGTATGAGCATGTGTGTGTGCGTGTGTATATGTGTGAACAGGTGTGTGTGTGTGTGTATGTGTGTGTGTGTGTGTGATTTGCTGTAACTCACCTGTCCTGCCCTATGATGGCTGCAGTGAGGGTGGAGCCCAGGAGGCCCACTGTGCCAAGGAGGGCCTGCCAGGGGCTGGCTATGACCAGAGCGGCCAGGATCAGTGCACCGCTCACAGGGTTGTTGGCCAGGATCACCCTGGCCACCCCACGCAAGACCCAGTCCACCAACTGCAGAGGAAAAGGCTTGTCTGTGGGGGAGAGAGAGAGAGAGAGAGAGACGGACAGAGACAGAGAGAGAGTGTGTGGTGGAAAAGAGAGGCTTTCATTTCGTTGACTCTTGGTGATTGTTTTTGCTCTATCCTTTGTTAATCCTCTGCCACTTTCATCCTCTAATGTGGCAACACCCTCAGAGATGTTTTAACTTGATAAAGGTGGTAATGTTTACCCAAATAATATGCAATATAGGATTCATTTGTACAAAAATGAGAGTTCACAGTAGTCATACTGTGATCATTAAACATTATCCAGAGTAATATACTGATTCCCTTGCATGGTAGACACAGGGTAAACTAAGAAATTCTACAAAAATAAAGTATGAAAATGAAAGATCTTCAAGAGACTACCAAGAGAGTTTCAGAGAAGAGTTATTATCATTTTTTGTTCAAGAGAGGAGAATTGTCCAAAGACATTAATTTTCAGGAGAACTTCTCTGAAGTGCATCTTGGTTCTTTCAAACTGCATACAACTTGCTATCTTTCTGTCAAGACCAGTACTATATATCAGCTGTGTGCATTACTGTACAGAATGTCGCTCTGCAGACAGCCCGAGTCAGGAGACTATAATCCCCACCTACCCTCCATGAATTTGCTAAAGTGGCTCATCTCTCCAGTACAGTAGAGCAGAATGGAGGCGACCCTCCGTCGCGACGACCTGGCAGAAGTGCGAGCAGGACAGCGAACTCCAGCATCCCCATCGGCCTTCTCCGGAGTCCACATGGTCACTGTTTAGAAGCGCCACCAATAACAACAAAAACAACAACAAAAACAAAAACAAAAACACTGCTCTGAGAATGATTAAAATGCAGAGAGCATTCCTACAGATTTCAACTATGTGACCAGAGTGTAAAACAGGACACAATTACCACTGCCACACAGGGACATTAAACTCAGGAGTCTGTGTTCACAAGTTCGTCTCGCTTAACTTGTTATTCAAGTCCATTTGCTCTTGGATGCAAATGGTACTGCTGCAGGGTATTGGCCAAGGGTGGGCCATCCTAAGTAGAGAAGGCTGGAGTGGGCATAGCATACAGACAGCATTTACAATGCTAGGAGCTAGCACTTGGGATTTTGGCAATACCAGGCTAACTGCTACAAGCTGAAACACAGACCACCATGCTGTATATCCTCGATGGTTTGTGGAATGGCATATTTATCTGTCCTTTCCATGACCATTGGAAGATGATAAAATTTGTTGGTTTGCAAGATATACCGCGACAAAAGGTAAAATGTTGAATAGCACTGCTTGAACACAAAATAATGTTGATTTAGGCCTATACCATATGATGATATCATGACAGCATCTTCTATTAGTGCCGTTGTACACACAAAACATCTGATATTGCCTAATGTCACTTCAGTGGAGCAGGTCACAAAGTGACCCCCTTTTGACCCACTGGGTAACTCTTTAGGGTCAATGTGCCAATGTGCACGACTCCAAGCTCTGCATGTTGGAGGCGGATGCTAAATTATTAACAAGTACAGTGTAGAGGATGCAACATTTTTTGTATTAGGCCAATGACCAGTCAACTCAAGTCTGTTTATTTATATAGCACATTTAAAAACAACAACAGTTGGCCCAAAGTTCTTTACAAGACAGGCTGTTGTTGTTTTAAATATCTCTGCAAAACCTGCTTTCACCACAGCACACTTATACTTGTGTGTGCTACAATAAATAAAATAAATAATTTAAGTTATTTTTTAGTTGTTGTTTACACATACATCAGCACAGTGTTAAAGAGTCCTGTTGAAACTAGCCTATAGAGTTTAACAAACATAGCCTACCTGGAAAAACAAATTATCCATTGTTGTTTCTCTGTGCAAACTCACCTACCTTCAAGTGTACTCCTTCAGACAGAAGTCCTGTGTTCAAGGGCACTTCATCAGAGGGATATCCGCAAGGGTACTTGCCCAAAGTGTCCCTACCAGTATTGTTTCCTAATGAGCTGCAACAGAGTGGTCAGTGATGAAACGGACTAGAATATGTATCTCTCTCCCCCTCTCTTGACGTTGTGTACTCTTTCTTTCTTTCTGTCTTTTTTTCTTTCTTTCTTTCTTTCTTACTCCTTCCACCTTGTTCTCCGCTCTCTCGTCCTTTCTATCAGTCTATGTCCTACCTCTCTCTCTCTCCACTTTGCTCTCTGTATCTGTCTATCTACAGTATGTCCACCCTGTCTCAGGCGGTCTCACCTATGGCTTCTACATCTGTATCTCCCCTCTAGCCCCTCATTGTGTAAATAAGAGCAAGTAGCTCAGACCGTGCTGTATAAGTCTAGCAGGTAATGCATTGACCATGCCTCCATAGCCTTCTGGACAAAGTCCACTTCCCGAGGACATGATGCCATCCACACTCTAATGCATTGTCTGTGTTATTCTGTTACTTGTCCCATTTCCATTTGTTTGTTTTGTGCCTTTTCGAGGTCTGATAGTCACGCTTATCTTAACACACTGGTTTAAATGGTGATAAAACTGAAAAAACTTTGTTCTCTATTAGCATGGCCAAACATAGCAGACCTGTTTGCTAATGGATTATGTGAGCTCACAGATGGGCCATTTACCTCATTATGAGGCTCATCTTCTGTGGCAGTTTTACAATAGATGTGTGCCACGCACGTTCCTTGTACCCTGTAAGAAATACAGAAATATCCGTTTGTAGTAAGCCAGTAGTGAACAGGTTACTATGGTAAATATATCATTCAGTTTCCATTTTAGGCTTCTCTAATCTTCCTAACTCACTAATAGTATACTGTATTTAACATCTTGTAAGCTACATACAATCCTAATGACATAGCCTACCCTATGCTGCATATTCTAACATACAGTATGTTGACACAGCTACAGTGCATTGTTGACAGAGGAAGCTTTCTGTGTCTCATGCTCTTCCCATCAACATATGTTACAGTAAAGCCCTCTCCTGTTGTCTAGGCAGCCCATGCTCTACAGCCCTCCCATTAGAAATAGAGCCAGGTCTGCAGACTATCATATGATTTTCAGCCCTATGGAGAATCCACAGCCCATAAGACTTCAGAACAGATCTGAATGTCTCAGGGATCTGGAAGCGGAATTGAACAAGCTCACCATAAAAACCAATCACACCATAATCAAAGAGCTATAGGAAGAAGCAAAAGACAGTTCTCAACAGTTCTTGGTGACTCCACTGTTAAAAAAAAATGTAAAAGAGGAAAGGATGATTGTTTGCTGCCTTCCAAATGCATCCATCTCTGACACAAAACAGCAGTTTGAAACTAATGTCTAAATATAAAACTATGAAATGTATAGTTGTGCATTTGGAAATAAAGGACATTTTCAGAAAACAGCAGTTTGTTCGACATGATTTGAGGAAAGTATTCTTCTCTGCCTCTATAGAATTGTAATACAAGCTTTTCTCTGTGGTCCACTCCCTCCAAGGGGAGTCTTTGCATTTACTAGACTCTCCAGTCTCTTCAGTCTTCAGACCTGGATTGGAAAAACTTGTTTCCTCTCTGGTATAAACTTTGTAGACAATTTTTAACCCCTCTGGAATTCCTCAGACCAAATAACATTGAATTTAGCTGGATTGGGACCAGAGTTTTGGCTGATCACTACAGCCTCTCTCTCCACCATGCAATCTTTTTGCAGCCAACGGGCAGACATGCTGATGAGTGTTCACAGACTGACCCAGTCATGGACATCAACAAAAACTCTGCAAAGCCAAAACAACTACCTCTGAAAGCACAGCAGAGATTGTCAACAAGGACACTCAGCCATCTGGGGCAGACTGCCAAGGAGCATCTGAAGCAGACTGCCAAGGACCTCAACAATCACAAGGAGATAATTTGTGAGCATGTACTGTAGTTAGAGTTAACAATGATCAACCACAGATATCTGCATTGCCCATCCAGACTGAGGACCCAATCACACCAATCATGCCAAGGCTGCAGCATCCACATCTCGACCCCACACAACTATCAACTATCAGAGGGCACACTGTCATGGTCACACCCTTGACCCTCACAAAGGATCTTGTCTCTACAACTGTTGCTGACTTGGACTTATCTGATCATTTCTGTGAAATCTGTGTAAACGAGCAAGCGCTCTTGCAGATCTAAATTGAAATGTCAGATTCTGTTGATGACTTACTGAATTTATTTTATTCAAAGATGCCCCCCAATTACGGATGATGCTGCTCCCAGAAAATGGGAGATCAATCCCTCATTGCCAGAATCATCTTCTTCATTAAAGTGGGTCTGGTTCTAACTCGAACGACTGTTTAAAAAAAAAAGAAGACGTTGCCCAGCCTCTCCCCTGACTAAAGGCATGGTGCTACTATACTGAAAAAGAGACATGTTTATACGGAGAGGGAAACATACACTAGGCCTACCTTATTTTGAATTCATCCGTCCTCAACTTTCCTGGACATCATCCACTCATGTAGCTTAATGTAGCTGGGGGCGAGAAGCACACACGGCATCTTCTCCCAACTGGAGGCGGCCAATGATGTTTCATGGAAAATAGTTAGGGCCTGTTACTTTGATGTGAGCCTTTAGATGATATTTGACTAATGTCTTTAGACTTCCTTTTTTTCATGGACTCTTTAACAAATGACCCAAACATCATTAGTAATATTTTTGTTTGACTCCTAACCACAGGAGACCATGGACACCTGCTGATTTTGGATCAGCCCTCACATCACTGACCAACATTAATGAATACCTCTCTCACACACATTGGGTTACCCAGCACCAGTGCCCACAGGGATTAATCATTGGCCACACAACACTATGAGGTGGAGAAAGGGAGGGGAAGAGAGAGAGAGAGAGAGAGAGAGAGAGAGAGAGAGAGAGAGAGAGAGAAGAGGGGAGAGCAAGGGAGAGCAGAGCAGAAGGTTGAATCTGATGAATTGAGGCAGAAAAGGGGTACAGGAAAGTCAGAGACGTGTGGAGAAAGTGATGACGAAGTGCCTAGTTTGTCTTATTTTTGTCCTCCATTACTCTGATTATTTGAAGTCTTTCAGATTGCCTGATTTTTGTCTGTCTGTCTGTTTGTGGCCTTGTCTGTCTGTCTGCCCACCTGTTTTTTTAGGCTGTGTTGAGTTAGTTGTTTATCTATCCTTCTGTCTGTTTCTCTCTCCTGCTGCTTATTGCAAAGCTGAGGCATTTCTTTATGAAGCCTCTCTGAATGTGTCATCCTCTTGTGCTGGACCTTCTGTCTGCTTGGCTATAGATTTGTTGCCTTAAGTACGGCCTCCCTTTATGCCTTACCAGACTGTTGCAATTCTTGAAAAGAACATGAGTATTTTTTTTTTTTTTTCAGACACAAAGCTTTGCTTTCAGTATGACCTTTATACACAGCTCTTTCTCTCTCTCTTTCTGTGTATGTGTGTGCATGTGATGTGTGTCTGGGGTCTCCTGCTGAGAGGAAAATAGCATAAGACTCAACCAGGGCCAAAATGCAAGAATATGCTACTGCTGTGGAGGTATCTCTTTTGTTCCCACTACATGGATGAAACTAGCCTATTGGGAAGCTGCTGGTGCTATTGTATCCACAGGGACTGTAGTCACATGTCATACATTCATCTCTGAAGGCACGCATATGGAATTGGTGCAGCTTCTGTTCATCTAGGAAGTTCTGCCACTTGATTTAAGGTGGATATTTTAATTTATCCACAGAAATGTTTGTGAGACCACACAGCCATGTTGCTCTGGCAAGCCTGGTGGAGTCAACTCCACAACATATTAGACAATACCATGACTTGGAATTTTTATCAGTCAAAAAGCTGTTGTTGATATCTACAATTGAGATCCTGTTCCTACAGAGTACATTTTAAAGGAAAACCAGGAGACCAAAAGATTTTTTGCCTCCGGAGCTCCCCCTATAGTTGTTGATTCAAGAATTTGAGGCAGCAGAGAGAGCCTCCATTCACATTGTAATAAGCGATTCAACCAGGACAGTTAAATTAAATTAGCCTAAAACAGCAGAAAATGTTGCCTGGTGTACCTTTAAGGCTTTGGAACTTGGGGTTTATGGGGGCACTGAGAGTCAGCTAATGGCTCTAACACAGGAGCCAGTTCTGTCACTTGGATCCTGCCTTTAGTGAATGAATATGACAGCCCTCAGTAGTCATGTCATCATTTTGGCATAACACAGACAGTCATACTTATTTGTTCTGGCTCATGTTCTATTTCCCCCTGCAGGTGGACCAGGTGTTCGACGCTTCACTGGTCATCAGGCCAGCAGGTTAAAAGTCTCCTCTACACCGATGGAGTGACCTTACTGTGAGGTTACCACCAGATGCCTCTGACTCATATGGCATTTACTTAATTAAATGCAAATGACCAGGACTCAGCCATTTCCTGTATCTTGTGCAATGCATTTTAGTGAATCAGACAACAATTAACCCCTTCGCCAGTGTAATAGTTGTCCTGAGCTTCTGTCTACAGTAATGCAAGTCAAAGCTCACCAAAGATCATTTACCACTTTAAAATAATGCATACAAAATCGTTTTAATGTCAAATATATGCCACTTCATGATTAATGATGCCTCTTTCAAAAGCATTGCTCCCCTCTATCGGCCAAAACAGCACTCAGGCATTGGGTCGCGGACCTAGAGGGCTACCATAAATACCATAAATCAGCACTTACAATTCTCCATCATGGCTTGAGAGACGATCATGGATAGCTATTTGAATGGGAATTTTGAATTTTGAATTTCGAATCTGTGGACGAGGAGAAGAAAAGATGCGACAGTAAGACTTCTATAAAACATAATACTTCTAAAAACAATTTATTCAACAACGAAGCAAACATTCGTTATTTCCAATGTTGGCATGTATTCCATCAATGCATCTAGCAAGATGAGTTGACATGATGATGGCAAATATTACCCATCACAATAAACGTGTAATCATGAAAATTCGCCGCCTCTTCATATCATATCATAATCATTCGAGTTGATGAACAGTATCTGGATTTACATGGTGTTGTGTGTCAAAGAGCAGTTTAGCTATTCGTGGGTTTGGTCAGCGATTTCGATAGCTACCTTGCTAGCCCCAACTAAGCTAATGTTATGAGTTGAGACTCGACAGCAACGTCTCCAAAGGATACCTAGTTGAAGTTCTACCAAACAAACAGCACAAAAAAAATGATAATGACCCACTTATGAAATAATGTCTTGTTGTTTGAAATTCTAGCCCATTACATTCAGGCAAAAAATCCTAGGAAAATTATGTAGTGAATCATTATTCATAATCCTTATCATGCTGTTCGCGTGTTTCAGTATCTGTAAGTAAGTAAGCTACCTCTAGGCTCATTGATACTTTCACCACTCGAAACCTCTGCACACACAGAATATTTATGCTGATTTACGGCACTGGTAATGGTAAATTACACTTTCAGGCTGTAGGGGTCAAAGTGTCCTTTGGTGGGGCTTTAAAAAGCAAGCAAGGTGTGGGAATGTTATATGTTCATGTTGTATTCAGACAGGTATGGCAAAACATTTTAAAGAATAAATTGGCTTCATGGTTGGTTGATTCACGGCAGTCAAAGGGATTATCCAGAATAAATCAGCCAAGTTCAACATAGACCATAATAACAAAACAGCAGCCAACATTAACTGATAAAGGCAAAAGTTTCTAGAGTTATTCTATTTTGGAACAACTTAATGCATAGCAGTATGTTTAATTAAAGTACACTCAAAATGCTTTGCCATATTCTTTAAAAACACTTAAAGGTATAGTTCGGTATTTTACACTTTAAGCCTGTTTTCTGTATTGCCCAGGATGCAAACGAGTGGTTGACACCGAAATCTCGAAGATTGGTCCTGTCGTAGCTATCTGGCTGCTTTAGAATCTTCTCTGTAGGGCTTCAGCATTGCTCGCTATGTGCAAGGCCGATCCTGTCCTTAAAACACCCCTAAACGTTTGTTTTAAAAGATGTGCAACTCAGCCAGTGGTTACTGGCCTTCAACGATCATCCATAGCAAGTTTCGTAGAGAAATACAGAGCGGATGTTTATACAGGTGAGGTATCTGGAAAAAGTAGTTCCAGGATTTAGGAAATATCTGATAAAAGACAACAGAAGTTCATGTAAGTTTTGTCCGGGCCTGTCCGGTCGCGTCCGGGCCCGGCGGGTCACGCTCACTCTGCCACACCAAAGAATGAAGTGGCCGAGTGACGAAGGTCTGTGCGTGGTGTGATCCCGCGCGGCGTGACGTTCAAGCGTTCGTCTGAAATTCAATCATTGTTATAACCTCGTATTAATCTGACTCCATAAGATTAAGTTTAGAAGAACCCTTATTAAGACCAAATGAATCTGATTCCGCTTAAATAAAGTCTTATCCCAGCCACACGGGCTGATAAATACACAATATGAAACACCTTAGAGTGAGCTAGTGCAGCCCATAGAACTGTAGTATGAATGCCTTTCTATCACACTATTACCTGGCGCACCCGATGCTTGAGGAAAATAACACTAGTTAGGAAGCTCGCCCTTGCCGACTTTTAAGGGGGTCCAATAACCAAATAAGGAACTAGTTTAACTGAGTAGGTAAATAGAAGTATTACTGATACAGACTGATAATCATAGCACCGGTTTCTGCATACAGCTTAGAGATAATGTGTTCAGGCTATCCTAAGATATACTGTAGCTTACTAGGGATCACACATGCCTTACTTTGTCTTTTAATGTAACAGCATACTAAAATTTAAGCGACACAGCTTGATTATCTTCAGCGGCATAGAAGTCTAATCTTAGCCGTATTGGCGTGCTATTTCCTAAGTCGTTCTCCATTCGACCAGAGGCAAGAAAAGCTATGCGGATTCAGAACGTGTAATTTATTTGTCAGAAACAAGTTACGAATTCAGTTACATAATAAAACTCACTTAAAATGTATAGCATAAAGTTACAAGATGACTAAGAGACATTCAAATTACATACCGACTCAGGAGACAGCTATGCATACCTGTGTATGCGGTAGTTCTGAGGTACAGAAAGCTCCTCGAACTGCTGGTTACTTTTCCTTAAATCCTATTTTGCATTGTTTGAAGTTCAGCCCACCTAATGTGCCCAAGACTCCAAAGACCATTAAGAGTCGTTCCCAAGACAGAGGTCAGATATGATAATGACCTTCCGGGGCAACATGAGGGACGGAATTCTTACACTTATTGAAATCTCTATCTAGATTGTTCTGTTTCTTAACAAGACTGAGACCACAAAAGCGCTTATATCAAGACCATCAAGATGAGACCAAACATGACATAAATACTATTTCAGGTAGCCATAGAACACATTTGCTTCACTTTCCTTTGTCTGCCTTGATCATGGAAATGTCACAAGGCTGGCTGCAATATGCAAACTAGGCTGATGGGTCACATTCAACTTACAAACAGTACAGTCCCTGCCACCTGGGGTTGAAGGGGCAGACATGTAAATTCAATCAATCAGCAATATAGAGAGTCATTGTTGGAGAGAGTCAATGTTTGTTGGAGATTCAGTTCCCGGCAGACTTGGACTGTTGGGGCCTAATTCTTACACGGCATAATATTCATATTCCTACATTTAACACTGGCTAAGGCGCTGTACCATAAATCCGGGGGACCCGGGTTTGAGTCCGACCTGAGGTCATTTCCCGATCCTTCCCCATTTGTCTTTCCCCACTAATTTCCTGTCAGTCTCTAACTGTCCTATCCAAACAAAGGCGAGTAAAGCCCAAAAACACAAGATCATTTTGGGACAATTTGGTTGTATTGCTGAAGCCCTCAAAAATATTGACATTCGATATTCACATATTTGCAGTATTTGTAGAAGTATTATTCAAGAAAGCACATGTAATTTCTTTCTCAGTGTGTTAAGTACCTAAGATTGACATTATTAGCATAGCTTAGCACAATCACTGGAAGTAAATGGTCCCATTAGCATCAAGCCACGTTTCCACTTGAAGGAATTAAATATCAGTTTTGCACTCTGATGTATTTACATTCATTTTAAAGTGCTTTATGAGTAAATTTGATGATGTTTTATCTGGTACCATAGACTTCCACTGCCATGTTAAATATGGCTATACTGTCAAACTAGGCATTGCAAACACAGAAAAAATCCTATGTAGCCTACTTTCATGTTTTACTCGGGGCTGACTACAGATAAGCAATTTGCCAAAATATCCCTTTAAGCACTTTAATATACTCTAATGCAACAGTACAGTCATGGAAAAAAATAATATTTGGAAAAACACAAAGTGGACTTCTTCATTTAAGCAAGTTTCATAATAGGGAAAAAATATACTTTCCTTACACTTACAGAATAGGATACTTTAAATGTGCTACAAACATATTAAGGTGCGTCTCTTTTCCATGAGGGTTTGCTTGGTCATAGATGTGTTGCCTTATCTACTGTCACCTTTTAGGCCTCTCAGACCGTTTTCTATGAATTGTTGAAAGAGAAAACTTTTAGGGTTTTTTTCAGACACACAGCTTTGCTTCTCTTGACATTCACAGAGGTGTGTGTATGCGTGCGTGTGTGTGTACTGCGTATTTGCCTGCCTGTCTGTGTGTATTTGTGCGTGTGATAACTTGGTGATATGCACATCTCCTTCCTCAATTAATCCCGACAATTCTGATGTCTCCTGACACTCACTCTCACTTTCTCTCTCTCCCTCTCTCTCTCTCTCTCTCCCTCTCTCTCTCTCTCTCTCTCTGTCTGTCTTTCAGTCTCAGCTAAAAAGAGAATACGGAAGAGAGCACTTCAACAGAAAGCGGTGTGATGACACAAACAATGCTGGAGCAAGAAAACGTGAAGTAAACACCTAAACACAAGCAAAATGCAACTCTCACAGGGGATTAACCTTCTTAGCCAATGCATAGTGTTCAAGTAAAGTTGTACCAGAAAAGAAAAGGCTAGGAATGACTATGACAAAGTGGGTGATTTGTCGCTCAGTGCCATGGCAATGGATTGTACAAGACATAAATCACTGTATAATTTGCATTTAATCAAGCAAATGTACAAGTCAAACGCATTTGGCAACTGTTGTGCTGAGAGGCAGGCATTGCTGTTCAAATCTGCTGAAAGCTTCGGAAATCCTTGTTACTGCAGTTGCATCATATGCTGCAGAAAGCTGAGAGAAGCATCTTTTGGTCATCTGTTTTGTGTTGTCTTTGTGTTTGGTGGGCTGCTTATTTGCTTGGTTGTTTACCTTGGTTTGTTTTGGAAGATATTCCGTGAGTGCATCACTGCTTCCATCCAAATCCCAGTCAGAGATGCAAACCCTGCTGCCCGTGTGATGACTCATTCTTGATCTGTTTGTCTGTTTGTGCATGACAGAGAGAAGGGCAGAGAGAAAGAGCCTGACACCCATGAAAAATAATCTGAGTGCATATTAATATATCTGTGTGTGTGTGTGTGTGTGTGAGAGAGAGAGAGTGAGAGAGAGACTTGAGAGTGCTTTTATGTGAGTGTGCGTGTGTTTCTCTTTCTTTCTCTCTCTCTCCCTCTCTCTCTCTGTACTGAAGTGTGCATTTGTGTGTAATTTATAAATGCATTGATATTCCCTGCAGAGTGGTTTGCGTGTAGATGTCTGTGTGTATGTGTGTCTGAATTGTGTGAGTGTGAGTGTGTGTGTGTGTTTGTATACGTGTCTGCATTGTGCTTGTGATTTACAATTGTATTGATATTCTTGTCGGTGGTACTAAAAGGCGTTTCTAGGCACTAAGAAAATTCAGCGCTTCCAGCATTAAATGAGCCAGACTGCTCTAGAGAAAAGCAGCACACCTGTTTGTACTTAAGCTTTTCGTGTTTGCTCAAAGAATAAAGCCCTTTGTGTGTGTGTGTGTGTGTGTGTGTGTGTGTGTGTGTGTGTGTGTGTGTGTGTGTGTGTGTTGGGCACACAGGACAAGGTAAAGTCCAACCACAACATACCCAACCACATACCCACCAAAATGTAGGAATGTAGGAAACATGTACTGTAATAGTGTGTGTGTGTGTGTGTGTGTGTGTGTGTGTGTGAGTGCATGTGTGCGTCCGTGTATGCGTTTGTTTGTGTGTGTGTGTGTGCGTACTGAGGGCCCCTGTGT
>JASCQY010133088.1:0-13013 GCA_030264315.1 Sardinella tawilis
CGAAGTCCAATGCCAACTTTATGTTTTGATACATAAATACATCTATGAAATTGGTAATTTGGTCAGCATTCTTTTTTAAATCAATAAGCTAATGATAGAATTCACTATGATATAAAATATACATAAGTTAACATGAATGAAAGAACTTCTGATTTGCAGGTGCAGATTCGTTCTTTCGGTCTTATTCATGCTTGACCCCAGCTCCCCTAAGCTCTGGTCAAAATTTCAGTTTCCCAGTCTCGTTAGTCCCAACTGTGCAACGTCAGCAGGGGGTAACTGTAGGCTAATCCATGATTCATACTATCCCTACTCATCATGACCCATAGCATGAGCAGCTAAAAATCAAAAGGGGATTTATACTGTAGTGGAGAACATTTTACACCTGAAAGCTCCCGCAACACAAAAGTATTGCAAGCACCTCTCTCAGTGCCTCAGTGTGAGTAGTAGGCCCTCGGTGAGTTACGCTCACTACAATCCTGTTAGTAAGGTCCCTATGAGTCACGTTATTTCGGGACTCCATTTTGAACTTGGCATTCATGGTCTGACTCCGTAGCCTACAGTAGCAGCAGACAGGAATTGTGTGAAACCAGCGGCGGTGAGTATGTGGCCAGATCGGCAGCCCTGCCCTGCCCTGCCCTGCCCGGCACTGCACTGTCCGGTCCTGTCCTCCCCGGCCCAGCTGGGCCAGCCAGGCTGGTGTCAGCTCTTTCTTTTGCGCTCTCTTCTCGGCCCAACAATGGCCCTCGTGTCATTGACGTCCTGCCAGGCGTCTGGCTCCCTCTCTGCCGCAAAACTGATGACTAGTCATCGAAGCTGTTTTGATTAGCACCCAGATCCGGGGCCCGGGCAGCAAAACAACACGCTCTGCCTCACACACACACACATGCGCACACACACACACACACACACATTCATGTACACAGCCAGGCGTGCGCACACACACACACACACACACACGTACGCACATACACAGACACACACACACACACACACTAACAGCAACATGAGGATCCATCACATGCGACCCAAATCCTTCCCCCTCACACACTCACACACACACACATACACATTAACAGCAACACCAGGATCCATCACACCCTGACCCATGGCCACCCTACTCACACACACACTCTCACACACTCTCTCTCTCTCTCTCTCTCTCTCTCTCTCTCTCTCTCTCTCACACACACACACACACACACAGCAGATCCCACACAAACCCCTTTTTTTCCTATCCGACACCCAGTCAGTGACAGCTGCTAAAGCGGGGCTTTTGTGTGCCACATAGCTGTGTGGATTTGTCAGCAAAAGAGGTGGGGTGGGGAGACTGGATGGTCTGAGCCAGCGGGAGTATTGGCCAGTTCTGGTGATGGTGAAAATAACCACGCCTGAAGCACGCACGCACACACACACAAACACACACACACACACACATATACTATCTCTTTTTCTTTCACACAAACACACATTTACAATGGAAACTTAAAGTTATGAAAACTTTCTCTTTTACTTTAATTACAAACAATTATAAATGTTTTATAATTATTTTTAAATATTATAATCATTACTATTTCTTGCAAACAAAGACGACAGTCATCATTCGTCTCCAGGCTTAAATGAAGGCATGTTGTTTAGTTCCAGAGAAACTGAGAATATAGCCCCTCACCTAAGAAATTCAGTCATGGCTGTTGACAGGAGCGTCCCATCCATCTCAGGGCAACCGACAGGGAGTGGGCCCAAAAACGAGCAGGCGTTCACATTTCTCTGCTTAAGGGCGAGACTACAGATCGTGGGCAGATAAAAATAAACGAGCTAAACACTCATTATCAGGCCGTTTCCCCAGCGAGGAGCGTATCCCATTCATCTTCTCCCAACTCAAATAAGGCCAAGACAAGAAGCTTCCCTGGGAGACTCAGGGTTACTTTGGTTCTCTCCACTCATTTCAGGACAATAAGCAGCTGCACTGAGACACCTACTGTACATAGAGCCGATAAACTAATGAGTAAGTAATAAATAAGTAATATTTACTTGTTTACAGCAAGTTGAGCATTGTCCCTATTAAATAAATAAACAAATAGATAAATATATATGCACTTAACATAGGTGATTTCCTTGATTAGCTCAGTATAAGTTAGTGAGTGTTTATAAGTGAGTGTTTACCTTGTCTGGTTCTGTTCTTTAGCCCAGTCTGTGAGTACAGAGAGCATCAGGCCATGATGCATGACGACCCCGGGTGGGTGAAGGGTCACTATGGGAAACCTTTCGGCCGGCGACCCTGATGCTAATGGGATTAGCCCCCGTGGGCTAATCCTGCGACACACACACACACACACGCAGATAGACACACCTTTAGGTAAAGGTTTGATAGTCTTAAACACAGGAGTGGTCTGGTGAAAGGGTTTCATCAGGCCATGAGGCAGAAAGGGACTCAGCCCCTCCTACGTTCAGACAGGTTTTGAAGGACACGCGCACACATACTGTACACGGACACGGACACACACACACACACACACACACACACACACACACACACACACACACATACACACACACACACTTATATCCACATGAAGGCCAAAAAACATCCTCATTACTGTATGTCTGTACACACACATACACACACACACACAAGCAGACATACAGTAGCATAGGCCTACATACACACTGTACTGTATGTGCACACGTAAGATGAAGACGTAAGCACACAGACAGACACATAATGGAAGCGCAGTATGCTTAGCACACACATAGAAACACTCTCACACTCTGGACTGAGACATGGCATATGCCAGCAGCGCCACACACACCCACACACACACACACACACACACACACTAGCCAGGCCTCATCAACACAGACGTGGCACATGCCCCCTGGCCATAGATGTCACCTCACATTTGCACTGTCTCACTCGGCGCCTGCGAAAAGGCATCCTGCCCACATTGGTGTTGTCACATAAACAAACTTGCCCTGAGACATACTGCTACAATAACAACTGAACACAGAAGATGTCAAAACAGGTGCCTTGTTGTCAGTGCTTCAGTTTTGTATGTGAAATACACACAAAACAAATGAGACGATACAGCAAATCTCATTTCATATAAAGACATGTAGTGATGATGAATAAAGTTCCACAAATCAACAAAAAATCCACACACTAACGCTCAAACACACTGCTATGTTTTTGAAGAATAAGGTTTCCCCATGAAGCCGTCCTTACACAGACAAATTGCAGTTCTGTAAATAGGCACCCACTACTGTATATTGGCTGTTCATTTCAGGAGAGCTCAACCCATTGCTGTGGGCACTGAGTCACCGAGTGCTGCCACTAGGAAAAAATACTTTTGGGATAAAACGAGTGGAACAGAAGGTGATGATAACCTATGGTGGTGATTGAAACGGAAACTTCATATTGAGTCCCCAATTGGTTAGCTTTAGCAGTCAGTTTCCCTTTAAATGTATCAACATTTTTTCTCATTCTCCTGGGTGCATTTGGTGACCTTCAACAACAGGGTTATAGGTTAAAAATGGGCAGAATTTTCATGTCATTTTCATCCCAAAGATGCTCATGAGGAGGCGATGCAATCCCAACGGAGCTGATGCCAGATCATGTTGAAGGCATCAATAGCAGCACAGTGACACCATGCTTCAGGTTGGGGCATACTGTACTCTAGATAGGGCATTTAATTATACAGTAGTTAGCCTATATGACTTAAACTTTGGGGAGCCCATAGAATTATAAACGTTTTTAATTCTATGGGGGAGCCCCTGGGTAACATTAGCATTTTGGTCCTCTATTTGTTAACAGAGCTATACAGTATATTGAGTTGAGATTCTCTTTCTTTGACGTTTAAAATGCATGATGACTGGGAAACCCAATAAGTGTAAATTCACTAAGAGTAACCTACATCAAATAGCCTAGAAATCTCGACCACCTAGCGGCAGAATGTATTCTTGCCTACTTGGTTTAGTCTCGCACAGTAAAGGCAAATCTTGGCCTGTCTCGACCAAGGACTGACCAATCAGAGCGCTCTATCTGTGTAGCAAGTCATTGGGGCGGGCTTAGCACGATGACGAAAGGGCTGTCTGTTGGATGAAAGGGCTGCCTGATAGCTCTGATTGGTCAGTAGCGCTGGCCTGTTACGTGGAGAGACAGTTTGAACGATAACTTGATCCCACCCACAGGCTTCAGCGCTGTGAACGGTCCGATTCCAGACTATACAATTCATGCGTATAGTTTGGCTTGCCAGGCTAACATCAAACAGACGCTGCAGCACACAAATTTACTACAGTCATTTTGCTCCAAGAAACCCTCAGCTTTCAGTCTTTACACAGGAGGTCGTCAGCTACACCAAGAGTCCATATTGTAAACAACACGTGTGGTGTGTGTTTGTCCTGGTGGTCACACACGACCTGGTATGCATCGGTTTAAGGTGTTGGGAATTATCTGTCTCTCCACCCACCTTTGTCTCCTCGAACACACTCACACACTCAGTATCCTCAAACACACTCACACACACGTCTTATCACTCTGTCTCTTAAATCTTGGGAAAGCCCCAGACAAGTGTGTGTGTGTCTGGAGGAGGAATCCTATTTGTGTGTGTGTGTGTGTGTGTGTGCGTGCGTGTGTGTGTGTGTGTGTGTGTGCGTGCATGCATGTTTTGGAGTCCTGATCTAGGTAGATAAGGGTAACCAGTGACAAGAGGTTACAAAAGCAAAAGTTCAGTTCTGACACACACACACACACACACACACACACACACCACACATTACATAAAGATGAAGTGAGTAGGACACCAATTGTCATTGTCAATGTCATTTTTGTAGTGTCAAGAGAGTGGGTGTATCTAAACCATGTATCGTGTTAGACTTTTTATGTTGTACAGCTCTGTGTTTTACTGCCCATGTCCAGCATGTTGGATTGGTTTGCATGGACGCATTCATGGTGCATTCATTCCCTGGCTTTTCCCAATTGTTCCCAGCCAAGGGCCTACCCCATGGCCTGCAGCTGGTCTGGGCAATAGCGCACGCTCTGCACCGCTGTGGTGTGAAGTCCTATGCTGAGGGGGTGTGAGGTGCACTGACCTCTAGCAGCAGGTCTAGCAGACAGGTGCCTGGCTTCCGCGCATCCACCCCGCAGGTCCAACAGATGACACGCGTCAGGGCACGGGCCTGCAGTACCGCTCCTCAACAGCAGGGGGTGGCAGATTCACAACTCGCCTTCATCATGACTCATGATCCACCGGAGACTTTATTATTTCATTTTCGGCCGGTCATAATAACTCCGAGTTCTGGCACGCGTGAGTGAGGGCAGTGGAAAAATGGCAAGCGGCCTGCTGGTTATCCCGGGAGCGCAGTAATCTGCCAAAACTGCCGGCATAAAAACGGAATGCTCTTAGAGCTGAGAGAGAGAGAGGGGGGAGAGAGAGAGAAAGAGAGAGAAGTGGGCGAGAGTAGTGATAATGATTGCTAAAATCACAGCTCAAGCTGCACGCAGTCCAAGCCGGAGCTGCCATCATCTGCAAGCGCAAGAGAGCTCAGCTGGTGCTGGAGCTACTGTATATATAGAACGGGCAATTTGAACATATTTCTAAACCCAACGTTTATGACTCACAACTCACCGAGTTTTTTAAAAAAAAATCTTTAGACTAACTTTGAGAGTTAAAGGAGAAGTTTGGTGTGAATCAATCCTTAGCTCTGTTGATAGAGGTCACTGAATGCTGTCTGTAGCAAAAAGGACAACAAAAAAATTGATACATCATAGGCCAAGTTATAAACCAATAATTATTGTTAACTGAATGGGGCATAGCGAAATGAAACTGAAAGTAAGACACTATGCCCCATTTATTTAGTGTTAGATGCCCGGTTCATTATTCGGTCTATGTTGTATCAAATGTTTTTTTGTTTTTTTCCTATGAACAGCATTCAGTGACCTTGACCAACGGGGCTCTGGATTGATTCACACCGAACTTCTCCTTTAAATCAACATTGGATATTTTTCGTGAGTGAAATGTGGCCATGTTTGCCATGCTAGGCCTCACAGCATGCAGTGCAGTGCACTGTGCATCATTTGTGTGATGGCTAAATCTATGCCAGTTCAGCGCCCTGCCCCCAAATCTCCATATTATCCTCCTCTTTCATGTTTCTCCTCCATCATTGAGAAATCCAATTTAAGGTGGGCGGCCAGCGATAGCATGTGGGGAAAGCATAATCTGTCTCCTGCTTTCTCATTGACTCGGAGTTTAATCTCCATGGCAACAACCCCCCACCCTCTAACCACACAAACACACACACACACACACACACACACACACACACACACACAACACAACACAACACACTCACAGAGGCAGTGCTGCACAGGTCACCTCTGCCCAGAGGTCAGGTGGATAACTGTGTTCAGCAGATATCTGGACCTGATTTGGAGCCAGATCAGGCCCGAGTCTGGGCCAGGGGGACAGGTGGGACGGGTATGTACTGTACCAGCTTTTATCATCATCAATATTTTAGAAAAACAACAAACAACAACAAAACAAAACATTTGACTACCCCTCTTCAATGTTTCTCCAAGAACACTACAGTATGCTCTATCATAAGCTGTCAAGAACCTGGGCAGAAAATAATCATCTAAAAATCCAGACAAAAAAAGACATTTCCATAAATTGGTTCAGAATTTACAACAGGCCGTAAGTGGACACTGATAGCGGACAGTGGACATGGACAAGCAATGAGTGAGAGATGGCTAAAGATGATGGGACTGAGAAACACACACACCGGTCCCCTCACTCGTATAATACACACATAATGTAGGTCCCTGACCCCCACACTGCCCAACGCCACCCCACATCGCCAGCACACGACTCCCCGCTTCCAGTTTCCATGCAGATGATTAAGGATCCTAAGAAGGACTGTTTGGCCTCTGCTATGGCAACAGGCCAGTAATGGTTTCCATTAGCCGCAGTCAGAGAGCCGTAATGGAAAGATGGCGGCCCTGGGAAACAAAGTGCCTGGCCCATGACAAGCAGGAGACTGACTGAGCGACTGACTGTGCAGGAGGGGAAATATGCCGTGTCCCGAAGTCATCAGGAGGGAAAAGCAAGGCTATAATCCTATTGCAATCGCAGTGGGATTTATTAAACTGAAGCAGCAGGTCTAAATCTCAGCAGATTAAATACATGAGCAAGGAGAGACAGAAAGAGAAAGAGAGAGAGAGGGGGGGATGTCTGTAGGAGAGAGAAGGTGCACTTAAGGTGATGACACTGACACATACATGGACGTCATGATTGTAAAGAATGGAAGATTCTGGTGCTTTGGGCCACACCCTTCCACCCTTTCAGGAAAACACACACACACACACACCTACAGTACACACACAAAGGAAAAGGACAGAGAGAGAGAGAGAGAAAGAGAGAGAGAGAGAGAGAGAGAGAGAGAGAGAAAAAGAGCGAGAGTGAGCATGTGCAGAGCTTTTTGACTGGGTGGCACCCCTGGAGCAGCAAAGGTTGCGAGGGGAGCCGGCTCAATCAGCTCTCCGGCTCTGGGGGTGGGGGCAAATGAAAGTACAGTAGAGCTTAGCCCAGACGGATTCAATCAAAGCAATCCCTAACCTCCAACCTGGCCCCAGCGGCCCTGACAAAGGCCACTTCATCAGCAGCCACCCCCACACGGGTGGAGCCAGCCAGCCAGCAGAGCGGATGGGCCGGATGAGCTCCGAGGAGTTTCTCCACTATGTGGGGCTTCTCATTGGATAGGGGCTATATACGTATAATGTACTGTAGCTGCTTGAACATTATGTATGGAATGTATATAGGCCTACAGTTTTATACTGAACCTACAGGCTGCCATAACATTGCCGTTTTCTTTCTCTGGGGATAAAAGATAGTAAATATGTATGTACAGTATGTATGTATGTATGTATGTATGTATGTATGTATTCATTCATGTGTGTATTTTGTCCTCTTTTGAATTATATCACCCATTGATATATTCACTGCAGAAATGGCCTTTCTGAGTTGAATGTAGATAAATGTAAATGTGTGTACATAAAACAGCAGCTCGCTTCAAAGAAAGTATGTATGTATGCATGTGTGTGTGTGTGTGTGAGAGAGAGAGAGAGAGAGAGAGAGAGAGTGTGTTTGTGTGTCTTGACTGCAGAAGCGGGTGGCCAATGCAAATAAATGTGAATGTGTAGCCTACTTAACATAGCATTTCTCCTCTGAAAACTCAAAATTCTAAACGTAATGCAGATAAATGTATTAAGAGCCTGTGTCTTAAGAAATAGAATACATTGGGATGGTACAGAGTAGTTGAATTGCTATTGGGCATACAAAGCATAAAGGGCATTGCTCCATCTCTGGCCGATGTGGGGGTTTTCAGACGGTATGTGTTCGAGTGTGTGTGTTTGTGTGTGTGTGTGTGTGGGGGGGGGGGGTGAGTTTGACCACACCACTGTGGCTACACCACCGCCATCTCAGTGTGGCTGACACGGTCAGTAAAACAGAAATGTTACGACACAGATCTCGCCACGGCTGTCTGTGGCGATTTGTGCCGAGCCCTCACCGGTTATCGAATTAAAGGCCAATTCATTGGCTGGCAAAGTGAACAGAGCAAGTGGCGTGACATGGCACTAGTACACACCACAGTCACGCTGATGAAGGCCTGCTGAATTGGAATAATTAACTATGGATTTATCACACCATGTTGCACGGTGACAATTAAGTCTGAGTTACATCACAGCCTGAAACTGTCCTACTACTTCGTTCCTGGGATGATTGTATAGTCATTGTGGGCACAGGAAGCTTACCTACTAAATACATGGTAGACATGTCAGCTTCTGACTTTTAGGCAAAATTAGGTATAAATGTTTTTTTTCAATAAAACAAATATAAAATCATCATCTTAATGACTATTAATATTCAAAAGCTTTTTTTGTATAACAATAATTGCCATAATATCTAGATAATATCTAGATATGCTTTCCCCACATGCTATAATATCTGTCAGTATAGTGATCATTGGCCGCATTCACAGTTTCCTCAGAGCATAACGGCTCTGAGGAAAACCAGTATATTGGGAGGGCACTAGATTTCCTTAGTAGGGTGCGCCCTCTAGTGGCAGGATAGGAACAGTCACTGTGCTCTGCTCCCTTCAGTTTCACATGACTGCTATAAAAGATAAACATGAAGATTCCTCTTCCTTTCCTCAAAAATGTTCAGATTAATATAATAATTACCCTTATAAACGTGTGGTATAATAAGCATCCTGTTGAACATTAGCTGTTAATAATCCATGAAAAAAAACAATATTCCATTCCAAGTGAACTTTAATTCACATTTATTTATTTAGTT
Organism: Sardinella tawilis; assembly: GCA_030264315.1. Classification (NCBI taxonomy): domain Eukaryota; kingdom Metazoa; phylum Chordata; class Actinopteri; order Clupeiformes; family Clupeidae; genus Sardinella; species Sardinella tawilis. The sequence goes on from JASCQY010133088.1 coordinate 9,348, forward strand.
CTACAACACCAAGTTAATTACAACCAAATCTTCAGCTGGTGACATCCAACAAGTGTCAAGTGGCTAGTGGTGTTACAGTCGTCCTGTGATAAATACTTCTCTGCACGTCTCACCCCCACCCTTATCTGTGCCCAGAAATAAATGTGCTCTCTAGCGGAACCCAGTGTCAGGGGGCCTTTCCAGTGTTCAGTGGGAAATAATACTGCTTTGCCACAGGAGAGCTCCCACACAGTCAGGGGCACCTCACACACACAGTCACACACACACACCAACACACCCACCCACACACACACACACACACACAGGTAATGAGTTAGAGGTTTCAGTCCCTTTTGATCTCTCATACACACAACCAACTCTCTCTTTCTCTCTCATTCACTCACTCTCACTCATGCACTCACTCATGCACACACACACACACAGACACACACACACACACACACACACACACACAGACACACACACACACACACACACAAGCAGAAAGATTAGAGATTAAGGATTTCCCCAGCATTGTGGTCTCAGCTTGATCTCCTGTCAGTTGGGCCTCAATCCGTTCCCCCTCCTCGGCCCTCGCCCGTTTGGGAAGGAGGGGAAGGACAGAGGGGATGGATGGGGGGATCCTCTCTCCTCCTCTCTCCCCAGGCTTAGGGGTTAATGCCCTAGTGACCTCTGACACTTTATGCCATGACCCCATGACCTTCCTTCTCATCCATCTAGTCTTCTCTCTCTCTCTCTCTCTCTCTCTCTCTCTCTCTCTCAGGATTGTTTTCCTTCTCCACTCTTCTTTTTTCCTCCTTTTTTCCTTCCTTTTTATTTCTCTTCTTTTTCTTCTTTTCTTTTCTTCTCTTTCTTTCATCTTCTCTTCCCCCTGTCAGTAGCTGCTCTCGTGCCCAGCCAGGATGTAGAGGTTACTGGCAGCGGAGGGGTCTTCAGTAGGGATGCTCTGGAGGACAATGTCCCTGCAGGAACAGACAAACAGGATGGGCTCCTCAACGTGCAGCCCTACTGCATGTACAGACAGTCTCTCAGATAGGCCTGCATGATTGAGACCCACACCACATGGTCTATCTCTCATACATATACTCAACCACTGTTTCTCTCCCTCTCTCTCTCTCTCTCACACACACACACACACACACACACACACACACATACACACTCACTCACACACACACACACACACACACACTCACATTCACACTTAATCACACACACACACACACTCACACACACACACACACACATACTGTACAAACAAACACACACACACACACACGCTACGTACCTGTTTGTCCCCAGAACATGAAATACGCGGCTCTCGTCTGTAATCTCCTGTGTGACCTGTTAATGCACACACAGCAATGACACATGACACACAGATGCTGCTTTACTGTAAGTATGGGGCCATTCCATAAAGCCAGTGCACTTCAGGGCTTACAGCTACAACGGTGTAGGGCTTTGAGTGGTGTACTCAAAGGATCGACAATTACATCCAGTATTGGGCCATTAAATGGCATGCATTATTTGAGGTATATGAAAATGTGTGCATCACTATGTAACAGAGAAGTGTTGAGTGTAAACTTTTCAATACACATTTCCCTGTGGCTCAACAATGAGGGACAGACAGGCACAGATAGAGATACACTCTCGGGAAAACACGATTCGTTTTGTAATTACTTTTTTGTTTCACAAATACAGAGGAGTTAAGTACCAGTGATTTACAATACTGTACTGTATGTGCTGCCTATCTTTATTACATACTTCGGAATGGGAATGGCTACATGCTCTTACCTCATTGGTTTGCAGACTCCTACCCTGAAGTCCGTGTTTCCAGAAGGCCAAAATGCTGTCTTGTAAACAAACTACAGGAGACAAGCATTTAATAGTTTGAGGGAAAAGTGTCTAAATTAATTTTATAATTACAAATTAACAGTACAAATTATACATGACATTGTAGAATTCCACACAATTTTTTTCACCCATCAATTAAACCCCGGTTTATATGTCCTAATCATTCTTAATAGGATTATTGCAATATATACCAAAGTTTACAAACAATTTAATTAATTAGAATGTATTTATATGAATATACAGTATATTCACTATTGTCACATGGACCTTACCCAGTGTCTCAATAGGAAAACTGAAGTCTAGCACAGATGTGAACTCTTTGCTCGGACAGCCCTTCAAGTTCACAATCCGCACCGTCTCTGTAAAAAAAAAAAAAGAAATAAAAAAAACAAGAACACAAAAAAAAAGTAAATAAATAAAATGTGATGTTTGTCACGGGTGACGTCCAAAAAAAGAGCGGTGCCTCAATCTGACCTGCATCCATGCCAGATCAGGGTCACATCTGTTCCACAGCGACTTTTGTACCTCTTGTGTCGCTTTACCTTTTCTTACATTTCATTTACTAGCTTTTGTTTGGGGTCAAATCTTGTCCAGAGCAAGCTGCTACAATTTGGGCTGACCCCAAGGGTGTACTTACTGTCCAGAGCAATGAGAACAGTGTCTCTGTCCAGCTGGGTCACTTGCATAGCCTCAACAGGCTTGGAGTCTGCAAGGAAGAAGCAGAAGGTCAAAACAAAACAAAAAAATAGTGCAGGCTTACGGCTTATTCCCGTGACACACATACAGATGCGAACTCACTACATCATATTACAGTTTTTCTCAGTGGCTTTGGTGCTTTTCTCAGATCAGAATGTAATTTCTCATACAGTAACTATTAGTTCAACCTCCAGAACATTTAGTCAATTGTGCACATCATAGTAGCAATTACTCCATCCTCTGAACACATTACAAATGTTTTTGGACATGTATCAGTTGCTTTCATACAATACAATGCTAATTTATAACATTTTCATTTGCTTATATCATGTCAGTCAAAATGAACTACACAGTACTTATGGATGCTGAATAATCATTCCCAATAAAAGTAATAGTCTTCATTTCATTGCTTGAGTCATTACAAACAAAACTGTTGAACTAGTTATCACAATGCTCTAGAATTGCAAAGAGCATATACAGTAAACATGTGAAATGGACATGTTCAGTGTCTTTTAGTCACTTACTTCCCAAACCACAGCAATATGTAACTTTACTGTAGTTTATAAATGGCTGTACAAATGTGTATACTGCTGTCTTGAGCATTTACATGTACTGTCACCAAGTTCTGACCTTTTTTTGCATTGGAAAACACAAAATTATCAGTCATAATGAAAACATGACAAAGCCATTTGACTATCTTGTTCATCAGCGATGGAGACTCATTTTGATGACACTGGCAGTTTCTCTGACATGAATACTTGCTTTTGAGGAGTGGACTATCTGTTTTGAGCAAATTACGTACTTTTGCAGGTTATCCACTATGTTTTGCAGTTTGCACTAATTGTTTTGAGAAATGCATTAACTGCTGTGCAAATATGAATAGTGATGTGAGAAAAGCACCAAAGCCCTGAGAAAAACTGTAAAATAAAAGCTTCATGACTACTTCTGACTGCTTGTTTTGAATATGTTTATTGTTGTTACAGTATATGTCATTTCTACTGTTATCTATAACCATAACACTGAGTAGCAAAAACACAGCCATACACACACACACACACACACACACACACACACACACACACACACACACACACACACACTCTCTCTCTCTCTCTC